>JACWBX010003991.1:47861-58656 GCA_014622435.1 Polypedilum pembai
CGCGTCGACGAAAAAAATCTTAGTAGTCGAAAAATTTTTGTTTACATTTTTCAATATGGAAATTTTATTTTGCAATTTCCCAATTCCTGCAATTAGTGACAGAAATATAACTAAGCGGCGGGCCAATAACTCGATAGCACTAATCAAATGCAAAAAACCGTAAGTCTCTAGCTATTATAGTTTGCGAGATCTCGTGGAGCCAGCCGGGAGCCAGCCGAACAAAGAATATATAAGCTGCATTCCCTATACAAAAATGCGCTAAAAAGGAAATAACCTTGAACCTCTTTTATAATTAACTTACAATAAACTCCTAATCTTCGGAATCCAACAATCTCTTCATCACATACACCACAATTGACTTGAGGATGTAAGTGCACAAAAAGATATGTTGCCAAAAATTTTACCCATATCCTCAGATGCATATCAAATTAGACAATGCTTCTTTGACAAGATGAAGAAATAAACTGAGAACATTGAGCAATATATCGTTTTGCGATAAAATTCTTATCAGCATAAAATGCCCGTTGCGTCACAAGTTTAATTGAATTTTTTTCTACTCCGTTTGTTCTATACACATTACTCGCAAAGCTTTACGAGAACGCGGGAATATATCCAGCTGCAAAAAAATATAAACATTATTACATCGCTCTCATTAAATAAACGCCATCTAAATTATAAGCGCAAATTTGATATCAGTAATTTTCAAGGTTTTTTATTTCTTTTTTTTTATAAATAGAAATAGTATTCAATAAACTGTTGGTACAACATGTTCAAGTTGATCGTGAAAATGCTGCTAATGTGTATATTAATTTTGGATTTTGCATTGAATCGATTGAAATTAACAGATCTATACCACATTTGATTGGATTCACTCGAGTTAATGTTGCGGATATCATAGAAAATAAAATGATGTATACCAGAAAGTGTGCAGTCATTGATGAGCATAATGTCATTATGGGAGCAGTTGCTGTAAATATTCAAATCGGAAATAAATTTTCATCAGAAATTAACGATTTAAAAGGTAATTTTTTCTTTTTTCTTCAATAAATTGAATATTATACATGAATTCATCTCTTAAAGAATGCAACAACATTTTAAAATCAACCAACAATTTCCATGAAGGACAGTCACATTCTTCTCAACTTTTAAAAAATTTGTTGAAAATCACATCACATCCAATAACATCAAATGAGCATGACTGCGAAAATCATTCTGAGAAACAATATGATAATAAAAATATGCAAACGGATCCAATTGAATCAAATTCAAAAATGTCTCAAAAAGAAAAGAATGATTTTAACGATCATCATGATACCGAAATGGTTGATATTGAAATTAAAGACAATAGAAAGAAATCTAAAGTATACCAAGGATTACTGTTTATTGAAGGATTAAAAGCTATTAAAGATTATCATGGAGCAGAATATTTCATTACATATGACGGTTTTTGGAATGATTGCCAAGAGTCCACAGAATTATCAATCAATTGCTTATTTCATTATCTAAAGGTAACATAGAAATATTTTACCATTAAAATAATTAATTTTTTTACTTAAATAATTTAGGAATTTCCAGTTATATGTGATGATGAATTTTTAAAACGCGTTAAAAGTAATCACATGGAATTGAAGTTATGGGAAAAATCTAGCGAAACATCGGAAAAACTCATAGGTACAACTAAAGTTTCTCTTCATCAGTTTTACATAGCATTCAAAGATCTTGAAATGATTGAGCATCTAAGCATTAATAAATTACCAGTTATTTCAATGGACGCATGGTGCAATTTTATCTCACCACTTTCGAATGAGCTTTTCTGCCAGGGAAAAATTTTATTAGCAATTGGAAATGAGAATCAAATTGACTATCTAAAATTATCAAGAAATCTTCATAACTTACCACCGCTTCAACGAACAAATTACACTCAAAATCAGGAGAGAACAAATATTGCGACTAATTTAAATGTCGATCCAAATGCACAAATTAAAAGCAAATTAACAGCATTTATTGAAAGTTTATCTCAAAAACTACCAGAACCTAATATTGTAAACAATCATCAGTCAAAACAACAATCAATGTCATCATCATCATCATCTTCTATAGTTCAAAATACTAATTCGCAACCACAATTAAGAAAAACATCCGATTTATTAGAATCTTTGCAAAAAGCGTTACAACAACCGTTGCCAGCAATGTCATCGAAAAATAACAAACCTCTATCATTATTCTCAGAGAATCCATCCATTGAATTATCATTTAATCAAACACAACTGCAAAAAGATTGTATCAAAATGAATGTTATCATAGAACATGCTTCTAATCTTCCTAAAGTAATTGTTAAAAAATGTCGAAATAAGCGAAAAAATAAGGGAACACCACCTCAGCGTGTTGAATATGCACCGCATACATATGCAACATTTGAAGCTGCTACTGATCATTTGAATGAAATGTCACTTCCATCAAATACTATCAAATCACATGAAGGAATAGTTTACTGTACAACTGTGATCAACAGCTGCAATCCAGAATGGAATCAAACTTTTGAAGCATTCGTCAAATTTGACATTCTCAAAAATCCTCAAAAGAAATTTGTCGTAAAAATATGGAGAAAGACTGCATATAATCCTACAAAAGTAGAAGCAGAACCATTCGAGGACTCTGTCATTGGTTTCACAGCAATAGATTTGAGTGTTTTACTAACCGGTCTCCCGGTTTTATCTGGTTATTACAATATAATAGATTTTTCTGGTCGTTGTAATGGTCAGTTAAAGATTACATTAAAACCTCTCGATGATGTATCGAAATTCAGAAATCCAGAGTCTCCATTAGTACCATTAATGTGTCCACTTAGTATTGACATTAACAGTTCCGAATCTTCAAATGATGGATCAAATGTTTTAAGTCGCACATTAAAAAGAAAATTTACCGAATTGGATGAAATAACACAACGTCTAAGAGCGAGATTATTTGATGTAACTAAAGATAATCCTGATGATGAATTTGAAAGAGATTTAAATACTGCTGTTGTCGAAGAAGAGATTGATAATGAAAATTTCAATAAAGAAGATTTCGGATGGCTTAAAAATGATGATGAAAGCAGAAATGTTTTGATGAATCAAGCAAAAAGCTTTGAAATGGAATTTAACAAAGTTTTGGAATCACAAGAACAATCATCTAGTAAAAACAGTAGTGCGTTAACGCGAAGAGATACAGCCACTGGATGTTCGAGTTCTGACGAAAATATGCAGCAACAAACAATGCTTCCTATCGATGATTTGCTCAAGAAATACGATTTGGACACATTGATAAATCCTAATATTTTCAAAAATCTTTTAGATCCTAATTGCAATTCAGACTCTACACCAACACTTATTCCGAAGATGGCTGATGATGAAATTGATGTGAAAGCTGACGAATCTGATGTGACTACGGTTTCTAGTATATCAAATGATCAAATTCAAACCATTCAAAAAGCATTACAAAAAACATCATTACACGATCAAAACAATTCTCGTAAAGATCCTGATGGGCATCATAATATTAGCGAATAAAACATTTATAAATTCCTATTTTTTTGTTTTATTTTATTAAGTGTGATTTCTTTTGAAAAATAAAAATATAGAACAATTATTCATTTATAAAATCATTATCATTATCGTTTTCTAATTTGATGAAATCTTCTTCCTTCATTAGAGCTTTCTTACTTCTCTTAGCTTTACTGGCACCAACAGTTGAACTTTCTGCTGTACGCTTTCGTATCTCAGAAATATCTTCTTCTGTTGCAGCCCATTCGAGAACCAATCGTCTACCATATAAATGAGTACTGAGATGTAATGCTTCAAATGCATTTTTGGCATCACTCTTATTTATAAAATCAATGAAACCAAAACCACGATGCTGATCAACTCCGGTTTTTCGAGGTAAACGCACAGCTTTAAGTTCACCAAAAGTTTGAAAAAGTTGACGAATTTCATTAACATTAGCTTGAAATGGTATATTTCGAACCATAATTTTAGTCGATCCTTTTTGCTCTTTATTTTTGATATTTTTAGATGTTGAATGCACCGGCATATTGAGTGTACGATCACTTCTCTTTAATTCAATATTCTTTCCATCAATCATTATCATTTGCATAGTTTTGAGAGCCTTATCAGCTGCAGCAGTTTCTTTAAATTGAATGAAACCATATCCAAGTGGAGTCCAAGAGGAACTTTCTGTACTTTTTTTCTTTGCTATTTGAACTATATGAATCTTTCCAATGTTTTTGAAAACTTCTTTAATTTTTTCTTCACTTGTTTCAAGACTAAGATTTTTAATGAAAAGTGTTGTGTTTTCTTCAGGAAGAGTATCATCTTCAGTATTATTTTCAACAATTTCTTCTTTTTTGTCAACATGTGTCGCATTTTGTTCAGCATCACTTTTTTCGTCATTTATCAATTTATTTTCCATTTCACTTCTGAAAACATTTTCAGGAGCCCACTCCAAATATAGAGGAAGGTGTTTAAATTTTGAGTATGCTAATTTTTTAAATGCTTTTCTTGCTTCAGATGGATCTGAGAATTGAATCAAGCAAGTAACTCCACTTGGTGGTAAAACGATTTTTTCCAAAACTCCAAACTGAGAAAATTTTTCCCGCAACTCTTCGACGTTTGTCCCATTTGGCAAATTTTTTACAAGTATAACAGTTTTGGATCGTTTTGCAGAATTTTCATCAAATGACTCTAATCTTACGCCATGTGACTCGAGAAACTTTTTCATATCAAGTACGATTTGAGTTTCTCCTAATGCTAAACGGACAGCAGCTCCAGAACCACCGGTTGTCGACTCTAACACTTCTTCTTTAGATTTTCCATAAGTCTTTGCAATTAACTCTGCTACGACATTAGCGCCCATGAACAATGTATTCCAATTATGTGCAGATGATGCTGTCTTCTTTATTTCCTTTCGCTTTTTATCTTTATAGTTTTTCTCGTCATCATCTTGTGTTTCAGCTTTGTCATTTGCTTTTCCAGGCAATATATGAAACATTCTGCCATGAAAAAGACTCCCGTTTAGCTCATTGTATGCTCTTACAGCATCTTCCGGCATCATGAACACAACAGTTCCGAACCCCTAAAAAATTTTACTCTATTAAAGCTATTAAAATAAGTAAAATATCTCTCACCTTAATTTTTCTCGATACCGAATCAATTGGAACATTCACTTCAACTATCCTTCCATATTTTTCAAAAACTTTTTGAATGTCATCCTCAGTTACGCTATAAGGTAAATTTCGAAAAAACAGTTTACCAGAATCACAAATTGATTCTTCATTATTGAGTTTTTCTTCTTGTTCTTGCCATCTAGGATTAAATTTTTTTGTGATAGTATCTTTCTCGTCTTTTTGATGTGTGAACTCATAAACATGAACTTGCTTTCCTTTCAAAAAACTCTTGTCTTTGCCAAGTGCTCTTTTCATATCACGTTCCAATTTAAATCCAACATAACAAAAATTAGAATTAGGAGGAATTCTTATTGAATGTGCTTTGGATGGCCTGAAAAATTTCTTTATCTCTTCTCGTTTAATTTTTTTAGGTACATTTCTAACTTTAATTGTGTATAGTTTAAGTAGATTTTTTGTTTTCTTTTCAAATACTACTTCTTTTTTTTCGCCCATCAATTGTTTCATGTAGTCTGCATCGCTAATTTCTTGATCTGCTAGTTTTTCGTTTAATGATTCATTAGCACTATCTGATTCTTTAGTTTTTTCTTCATTCGTTTTCATTAAATTTAAATCATTTTCCCAAACTAATTTTTCTTTTGTATGAGATCTCATAAACTCTTGAAATTGAGGATCATCTTTATAATCACCGATTATTGAATCTAATTTATTGTTTTTCTTCTTTTCATCACTACTATGCAATGTATTGCTCTCAGAATTATTTTGTTGTCTCTCCTCTTGCTTTTTGATAAATGCTGAGCTATCTTTCGCATATTTACTCCATGATTTTGGTTTAGACTCATCTCCTAGTGCTGCACAAACTTCGACTTTTATTTTACTGGTTCCAACGAATGTATCATTAAAAAATTCTGCTGCATTATGTGCACTCTCTTCATTCTCATATCCAATGAAACAAAATTGTCTAAATTTCCCATCCTTGTATTTTAATTGCAAATCAGTTATCACACCTTTTTGACTAAACAACTTGCGTAGTTTTTGTTCATTTACTACTTTTGGTAGATTCTTCACTATTAACCGAGACATTTTAAATTTTTTTCCACGATGAAATAATTCTCACATGTTTTTGTTATTAAAAAACTGAAATTTAAAGTTGTTAACCCCTCAAAAACACATCAACACATGTGAGCACCTTTTTATTTACATTGAAAATTGAATCTTTAAAAAAATGATGGAAATTGATGTAAATACAATTCAAGCAAGATTGATATCTGACACAGGTGAAGCAGTTGGCCCTTCTCTAAATTTGCCGATTGATGTTGACACGAAACAACTTGAATTAATTTGTAATGCACTTTTAAAAAATGTGAGTTCATTGTTTAACAATAATAAAAAAATAATTTAAAAATTTTCTCTCATAGGAAGAGCAAACACCTTATATATTCTTTATTAATGATGATGAAATTAAAACAAATGTAAAGGATACACTAGCAACAAAAAAGATTGATGTAGAAAATGTTCTGAATATTGTTTATCAGCCGCAAGCAGTTTTTAGAGTTAGAGCAGTCACAAGATGCACATCTTCTATGCCCGGGCATGCTGAGGCTGTTGTAGCATTATCATTCAGCCCAGATAGCCTACATTTAGCAAGTGGCTCAGGTGATACTACTCTTCGTTTATGGGATTTAAGCACGGAAAGTCCTCAATTTACATGTACTGGACATAAAAATTGGGTACTGGTTGTTTCATGGGCTCCTGATTCAAAAAAGCTTGCATCTGCATGCAAGTCAGGTGAGCTTAAGATTTGGAATCCAGAAAATGGACAGCAAATAGGCAAAACAATGACCGGTCACAAAAAATGGATTAATTGCTTATCATGGGAACCATACCATTTGAATCCCGATTGTAGAAGATTAGCAAGTGCTGGGCACGACAACGATGTAAGAATATGGGATACTGTTTTGGGTACTTGTATTAAAATTTTATCCGGACATACTGCTGCTATAACTTCTGTTAGATGGGGTGGAACTGGACTTATTTTTACAGCATCAAAAGATAGAACTTGTAAAATGTATCGAGCGGATGATGGAACAATGTGTAGGACGTTTTCAGGACATTCTCATTGGGTCAATAATCTAACATTAAACACAGATTATGTTTTAAGAACAGGCCCATTCCATCCTGTTTATGACAAGAAAAAGTCATATAAAGTAAAAGAAAAAGAAGAATTAAAAATAATGGCATTGGAACGATTTCAAAGCGTTTGTCCGAATGGTATAGAATCGTTTGTTTCATGTTCAGATGATTTTACTCTTTATTTATGGCGTTCTGATCAGAAGCAATGTGTAACTCGTATGACTGGTCATCAAAACGTTGTCAATGATGTTAAATATTCTCCGGATGTCAAGTAAGTTTTAACTTTTAAATAGAAATTTTTTTACTATTTTTCCTATTAATCTTTAGAACTATCGCATCAGCTTCATTTGATAAAACTGTAAGACTATGGCGAGCTAATGATGGAGGATTTATTGCAGTTTTGAGAGGACATGTTCAGGCTGTTTATTGTGTAGCATGGTCTGCTGATTCGAGACTGCTTGTAAGCAGTAGCAAAGATTCAACTCTCAAAGTGTGGAGTTTGAAAACGAAAAAATTAGCACAAGAATTACCTGGTCATGCTGATGAGGTTTTTGCAGTTGATTGGGCACCAGATGGATCAAAAGTAGCAAGCGGCGGAAAAGATAAAGTTCTAAAAATGTGGGCATATTAAATTCATTTAAATTTTCATTTATTAAATAAATAACACTCAAATGTTATTAAAATTGAAATTACAAATTTATTCTGATTTTTCTTTTTTCTTGAATAATTTTTCCTTCAATCGTTCTAAAAACGACTTTTTGGTTTCATCCTTTTTCTGTAAGATCAACATTCTGCAGGTCATATTGTGCAATGGTCCAAACGCTAAAGCAACTACAGTACACGCTAAACATATTACATTGTATGGCATCGAGAAATCTGGTGTAGGTAAATTGATTAAAAGAGCTTCTGTGTGAATTCTAAGGAAATACGATGATCGTGTGGCATTGAAACTTTCTGCATATATACTGGCCTCAATTGGTGCACTTGTGTAGTTCAATGCCATAGGCAGCATTGCAGAAATAACTGCTGCTGGAATGTATTGTCCGTGATTCGCATCAGGCGGATATTCTTGCCATCTTAAGAAAATATAATCAAAATCAATTGAAATTTCTACGGTAGTTTTTGCTGGTATCGTTAGTGCAATTTCTAAATAATAAGGTCTTTTTCGTTGCTCTCCTGGAATGTATTTAATTGATGTCGGTTTTATTTCTCCGTGTCTCGTCTTAAATTTCAGTGTATGCAAGTAAATCGGCACAAACCATGGAATATTTTCCAAAATTACAATATTTAAACTTGCATAATGAGAATTGGTAATTTGATTTACAATTTTACCAGTTTCTTTTCCCGTACCTAATAGAAAACGTTTTGCAAATAGTGGAGGAGGACTGACAATTGGGATTGTTTTATGCTTCTTATTGATAATGGCAATATTAATCATTTTACTCTCCTTCATCAACCGCTTCACATCGAACTCTGCATAATGTGATTCGCTACCGCCTCTTTTCGATAATATTAAATTTTCTGGCTTTGGTGAGATTTCAAAATCTTTATCAGTGATATCTAAGTAAATTTTACTAGAGCTTGACATTGCACTCACACCGTTTAATCCTTGACCAAAAAGTTTTCTAATTGACCACTCGCTGCCACCAAATAATTTGAGATCATGCACAAGATTTACAGTTTGTTTCGACTCTAAAATTGCATTTGAACAAAACTGATCGATACAAATATGACGAACATGAATTCCCAAAGAGTGATAATTTGTGCTATAAATGTGTTGAGCATTCAAGAGAGACATGAAACCTTCTTGCGAGTCACATGGCAATAGCTTTTTCCAAGGCGTTAAATTTTCAGTACACACAACTTCTCTTGGTAAAGCAGTATATCTTATGAACGAAGAATTTAAGGCAACATTCCACGAAGAAGTCGGTCTAAATGAAAATTCTGGATTAATTGTATTGGTTTCTTCAACAAAGCTAAATGATGCACATAAAAGTCCAGATAAAGCTTCACTCAATTCAATCCATTGCTTCTTTATGTCTTCTTCTGAAAGATGATTTTTAAACCAAACATATAATTCTGCTCCACTTCCTGATGATTCGATAGGAAAACCCCAAAATTCATGTTTCCAAAGACCATTTGAAAGACTTATATGCAATTCAATAATATCATAATGAAGAAACAATTCAGATATAGATCGTGATAGTAAATCTGTATGTAAGACTGAAAGAAAAAGACTTTATTATTTAGATAAATGTACCTAGTTTCTATACTTACGATCATTTTTATTTGTTTGATAATTCCATTGAGTAGTAAATTGAAAAAAAGTATTTACAAAATTATTGCTAAGTTCTTTGATCACTAGCTCTTCGCTAAACACATTATTGTGATATTTAGCCCACGTAATTGATACGAAGGCAAGGAAAAATAAAATTTTTAGAGTCTTCATTTTCCTTTGTTTTGACTTGAAAAATTACACTGTAAAAAAAAGTGCCGGTTAAAATTTCTTTAAAATTGCTATTAATTTTTTCTATTGTACATTTATAGAATGATATCTTTACATAAAATACATATAGAACTCAAAACATTTTTTAAAAAATTTAAACGAAGTTATGATTTTGTACACAAAAATTTTTAGTAATGTAAAAAAGTTTTCAATTGTTATTACAGTCTTCATCACAAAAATTTTTTACTTTTTTTCTTTATTAAAGATGATATCAAAATTAAAACTATTAAACCATTGGCGGACGTCTTTCCGTAATCTCTCAAATACAGCCAACTATTTCGATGTAGTTGTCATTGGTAAATTTCTTGTATTTTTAACATATTAGATTTATTTAGTAGAATTGCTATCTCTTTTCCTGTTAAGAAGTAAAATCAGTTTTCATCACTGAAAAAAGTGTGGTAAAAAGTTAAACTGTTAACCAATTTATTATCATTAATAGTAATGCCGTTTTCTCAACTCTTTATTGTTTGTTCAAGAAAAACAATTCACTTAATCCTTCTGAAAAGGTCTTTCTTTATAAGGCATATATCAGACCTATCTTGACTTATGCTTGTCAAGTTTATAATAATTGTGCTAAATCACATTTCAAAAAGATTCAGGTATTTCAAAATAAAATTCTTCACCTTTGTTATAATACGAACTGGAATGACTTTATAAGCAACGATAATCTTCATGCAATGGCAGGAATTCCATTTATCCGCGATTTTGTGGACAGATTGGTTAATCATTTCTATATCAGATGCCACGATCATGCGAACCACTTAATTTCTTCATTGGGAATTTATGATCAAAGTATTTTAGCAACCAGAATCAAACATAGACTACCCCTACCAACGTAGTCAATTTCTTCTTTTTATCTCTTTTTAACTTTAATTTTACAATTTTAAAAATTGAATTTTTATATAAAATATCAAGTACAATAAGTTTTTTATCAAATTTTTCTTATTAACAAACGGATTAGCTAAAAGCATTACGATATTCATGTTCTTGGCCGAAAG
>JACWBX010003992.1:11637-41275 GCA_014622435.1 Polypedilum pembai
GTTGATCTCAGAAGATTTGTGGGAAAAAGCATGAATGAGTGAAAATGTGATGGGAAATTTTTGGTGTTAAATATTTTATTTCTTTAATGTTAAAGGCTTGTTGTGTAAAATTGTGTATATACTCAAAATTATCAAATAAATTTATTCATTTTACTGAAATTTTCTTTTTAAATTTTTCTGAGAATTTTCAGAATATTAAAATTTTGTTGAAATTTCATATAAATAAAAAGACAAAAGAAAAATTGAATAAAAAATGCATAGTTAAAGCTGGTAATCGTAAAGAAAGTTTTAAAAGAAGTTAAGCAGTTGAGTGCCTCTGTGATTGTGATATTTAGCGCTTGATCTCAAGAACAGTGGCTGGTCCTGGATCAAGTCTAGGCTTCACATTCTTTCAGAAATTTTTTCAAAAGTTTAGATACTTCAACTGCTCAACTGCTTTCGGACCGCACTTTAAAAGGTAAGGTCCCTCACAATAATGATAGTTTGGCTGAGATATTTTATAGTGTTATAGAGAAATGAACGATTTCATTGGTAAGAAAATTTTCCTCATTTGAAAAATCGCTAGCAGCAGTCATTTAACTTCTCTGTAAAAATTGCAATATACAGTCAACTCGATCACTTTCTTGAGCCAGGATTAGGTCACAACAGGCACTTCAACCTAGGAGTTAGTAATAACTCCGCCTGGGAAAAATTATAATCCATAATCCAAGAAATCATTTCATAAGTTTTTGATCGTAAGTTTACAAAGAAGTCGAATATGAGCAATATACAAACCCCAAACTGAATTCTATTTTTATTTTAAAACTCTTTAAATATTGTTTATATTATATTTTGTTTATTATAGAAAATTTGTTTAAAAATAAAACAATAAAATTTTCATCTTTTTTTCTATGGTAAATAATGCGTAAAATATCACAAAAGAATTATAAATACATTAAGGGATAGCGAAAACAGAGTCAAGTTTTAGTCAGCCTTCCATATATAAATTTACTTAAATGGCAGATTATAGGAGAAATTTTACATAGAAAATTTTCGTCGGCAGATTTAAATTTGACTGTGAATTATTGAATCTCAGGATTTTTAATGAGGTTTCACGATGACGGGACTGGGACGGAAATCTCGACTTTTTCGATCCGGTTCCGGATCCCGAGTTTCGCTCGGGACCGAGAAAACTAAAACCCCTAATTTTATTATGAAGCTCTCAAAAAGGCTTTGTTAGAGCTCCTTTTTCTTTAACTTTTAATCCTTCAAGAGCTTTTATTCCTAAGACCTGATAAAAGTTTTAAAATTATTAGAAATAAAATTTTAACTAGACGCCACATAGTTTTGTCAATATTTTATCATCAGGTTCTTCGATCATTACAAACATTAAACAAAAGAAAATTCACTTCAGTTCTTTTCGAAATTTTAAACCATTTATGAGCTCAAAAAGCATAATCCATAGCCCAAATTTGACGGATAAGTAAGTAAACTCATGAGTAAATTTACTTAAGTAACAAAATTTACTTACTTATTGAGAAAACTATGCAAGGATTTCAGGCTCTGTTATAGTTTTTAGAATTTAAAATATAACAGCTAAATCGCTATATGAAATTTTCTATAACTTCTTGCTTTAAATATTTATTTTTCTTTTTGTCCATATTTCCTGTGATTCATTAAACAAAAATTATTTTGCATTGTAAACACAAAATATTTGCAAAATATTTAGTGTGAATTTTTTGTTATGAATTTAAGAAAGACATTAAAAAGGTCATTTTAACCATAAAGCTTAATGCAGTGACATGAAAATATTTAAGCATTTTCCGACCACACTTTTTTTCTTGTTTTCATCCTTTATTTCCTTAACACATAAAAATCTTTGAACGCAAAAAACTTCAAAAGTATATGAAGATGTTTTTCACTTTTTAAATACATTTAAGTCTAATTAAATCTTCAAGAAAACTTCTTTATCAGAAATTAATGCGAAATTTCCTTATTTAAAATGAAAATATGAAAAATTAAAGAAGAAATTTATTCCTATATAAAAGCAGCTAAGAAACCTTGAAAGAAACTCAGTAATAATTTTGACTTTAACAAAATCAGATTAAAAAATGGAATCAGATGAAATTTTTAATGTGAAAGATAAAAAAAGTTTTGAAGAGAAAGTTCTTCATAACAATAATCCAGTTGTTGTTGTGAATCAAGCAAATCAATGATTCCAAGAATTGAACAAGTTGTTGAAGATATAAATCATGATAAAAAGCGAAAAGTTTCATTTGCTCAAGTGAGTTGATTTTTCCTTTATAAGACTGTCAAAGACTTCAATTTTCATACAGGGAAAATATTTTAAAATTGACAAATTTTGTTGTCCATATAAAGTTAAATTTAAAAATCTTAAAAAAGAAAATTTTTACGTCTTTTAAAACAAATTTTAAGATCTTAAAATTTTCTTTTTAGAACTTATAAATTTATCTTATAGAGACAAAATTAATGTCAATCATAAAATATTTTTCTCTATAAACTTCTTATTACCTCATACCTAAACAATCTTTTAATTTTGAAATCCTCCACTGGTTGACATCAATTTACTTAAAGACCTCACAATGGAATATGGTGTTAAAACAGCTCCAGTTTTGTCAATTTTCATGGATGGACAAGTTCAAGATCAATATCCAGGCATACTTGATTTGCCTGATATCAAAGAATTTGTAAACAGCAATTTAGAATCGCAAAGAGGATGAAGTTTTGTTTTTAATACTTTTGTAAAAAGAAACCAGCAAAAATTTTTGTTTATTAAAAAATTAATGCAAAATATTGAAAAATAAATAAATTTGTTATTTTTGTATCAAAAATATCAAAATAAATTTATGAAATCTTTATCGATTATTAATAAGATAAATTTTTCAGACTGGTTAATATTACATTGAAAATAAAGTTAATAGTCTTTTAGAACTGTAAAATTTTATTAATGAAGTTCAAAAATTCATGTAAAAAATTATTCACTAACTGAGATTATAAAAATCTAAAGAACTGTACGCAACCTACTAAAAGTGACTTTGCTCATTGAAGCTCGTGGAAGTTTTCGACAGGCGCAACTAGCTATTTACCACTTTCTAGATCCTGAGCAATCTAAACGATTCAATACTGGTTTCGAGTAAAAAGTATAAAGAAATTTAAGAAGCTGTCATTTTGCTCACAGTCAAAATTTTTCATTATGAATAAGTAAGTAAGTGCTCAACATAAGCATCTCTGATTTTCACAATCAAGTTTCATAACGCCGTTCATATATAAATTTTCTTAGACGGCGGATTTTAAGAAGAATTTTACATAGAATATTATTACTAAAGTCCTTCGTTGGATTTTAACTTGACTGTGTTACCCTGTGTCTCAGATGTGAGGCAGATGATGTTATATCTATCCATGTTGTCAAAAACTGTCCTTCTCTGGCGAAAAGAAGGATTGAATTTGCATTACGATAGAGGAAAGTGCCGTAAAACCTAGGGGTTGGAACTCTTGATTGCGAAAACAAGTTAAAATTTGAAATTCAAAAATTTCATATGAAACTAATGAGAAATTTTTTGTTAATTTGTTAGCTTTTTTGATAGATTTCTTCTCCTTTACGTAAAACAACATAAAACTAAGACGACGATCAGACATCATACCAAATAGGCACACGTAATATTCATTTATTTTTCTTTCCTTTAACACGTAAAAACAAAGAAATCTGTAAAATTTATGTCAAAAATTCACAGCTGTTTAACAGTTTAACAATTGAATTTAAACGAGAGATAATAAATTTTACTTTAGAGCCCATTAGAGCACGTTTCCGCATATTAAACTGAAGACTTAAATCAATTCACTCTTTAAATTTCTTCGAAAAGCGTGTAAGTTTTCTATCCTGAATATTTGACAAAATTGTTAATATTTAATGTAGCAACCAACAACTCTTTAAATATCCAGTTAGTAAAACAAACAAAAGTTATAAACTGCCTTAGAGTTAATAAAATTTTCTTAACAAATATAAAAATTTCTTTCAGCATTTCAATTTTTTGTTTACAATTTAATGTTTGGTTTACTTTAGCTATCTTTCTAGGTCAAATGAAATTTTATTTGTTTTGATGCCATGACCTAGGTTAACAAATTTTTTATTATTTGATTCCGGCAAATATTTTTCATTAGTAATCGAATGATTTGTTATGTCATCTAAATTGTGATTTATAATAAATTTAAATTTCTAGATTATTAAATAAAAAATCTTTCTACTTTCTTCCAGTTCATTCACCACAAAATGTTTTTTTTTGTTTATTGCGCAATAAACAGTAAAACCTTGCTATTACGAAATCTATCTTAATCGTTTGATAAAAACCATTGAAATCTGCCTGGAATTTTTTAGTAATATTTTGAAATCAAACATTGTCGCACTCAGGAATTTTTTTGAAAGTGTTGCAAGAAAATGTCAAGTGAAATTATGAATATAAAAAATGAAAATGATTTTGTAAAGCGAGTTCTTCAGTCAATTAAGCCAGTAATGATTGGATTTTATACACCATGGTGTGAATCATGTAGAATTACAATGCCAAGAATAGAAAAAGTAGCTGAAGAAATTGCTGACCAAGTTTTAATGGCAAAAGTAAACAAAAAATAATTTAAAATTTTTTTGAATATTTATTATGAAATTTCTATTTTACAGGTCAATGTTGATGAATCAGAATTAGCTGATCTCGCATTAAAACATGACGTAAAAGCTGTGCCTGTGTTAGCAATGGCAATTGATGGAAAAATTCGTTCACAATTAGAAGGAATGCAAGAAGTTGAAGATATTAGAAAATTTGTTAAAGGAAATCCAATTTCAAAACAACGACGTAGGCAATATAGAGATGAAAAAAAATTCCGTGATACACTTATGTTTATGTTACAAGAAGCAAGCACTTAATTTTAAGCGAAAAATTTAAAAAACTTTTAAAAAAGACATAAAAAAAGAACTGAAATAAATTTTAACTATTTATTAAACTTTTTCTAATTTGTGTTTTTTTTTTTTAAATTATTTTCAGCAAGAATTAAAAATTATAAATTTTATTAATAGTCAAAACTGAGTAAACATTGAAAAATGGAAATTTTTTATGGAATAAACAAAAATTTCTTCTCATTATGAAAATAATTAAAAAAATATTTCAGGGATTTCACAGTCAAGTTTCAGTCCGCCGTTCATATATGAATTTTCGTACACCGCGGACTTTAAGGAAAAATTTACATTTAGTTCGCTGTTGCAGAATTTTAATTTGACTGTGTTGGATACTTTGATGAATGGCAAAAAGAACTAATTTTTGCGCAATTAAGCCAAAAAGAAGCGAAGAAAAAGCTAAAAAGAATCCTAGGGGTTAAAAAATTTAGCGAACGGTTGAAAAAAAGTAATTTAAAAAAAAAAAAAAGCAAAAACAACAGCCAAAAAATATGAGAAAAAAACCACAAAAAGCAAAGAGAAAGCTTGAAGCAGAGAGTGGTCACTGTGGCGAATAATTTCATTTTTCTTTGATTCTTATCGCGAAAATCCGTATTTTTTCGACCATTTGCTTCAGTGATTTCCCCTGTTTTTACATAAATAAGGGAAAAAGAAGCCCAAAAAGTAGCAAAGAAAAAGCCAAAAAGTAGCAAACAAAATGCTTAAAGCAGGCAATGGTCACTGTGGTGAATGATTTTGCTTCTTTTTGCAAAAATTTGTTTTTCCGCCATTCGTTACAGTAACTATCTACCTAGCTAAAAGAATTTAAAAGAAGCGAACAATCAGAAAAACTCAAGGCAAAAGAACTTCAACTTTATGCAGCGTTTTGTCACTTTTTGCAACGTTTTACGGAAGTTCTTTTGCTTTGGAAAAACTGCCTAAGAGAAGTGAAAAAGAAGCAAAGTAAAGCAAAAAGAAAAACAAAATCGTTAACTAAAGCGTCCATCCCCCTTGAAATTTTTTTTAAAAGTTATTTTCTATAAATAGTGTTCTCACCCCTTGGCATTTATTCATTTATTTTTCAATTGTTTACTTGCAACGTATTTAATGATAATGAATGTTACACTTATTCTAAGTATTCGACTTGCGTACTATAAAAAATAAATTAATTTTCTAGAATCTACAAGATAAAAAACTTTAATACAAAAATATAAACAAAATTCTATGTTTTTGATTCAGTTGTATTTCATACATTGATGTAAACGGATCAAAATAATTTTTTCGCTTTATCAAAACATAAAAAATTAAAAAAATGTCAGAACCAAAAGAAATTTATATAAGAAATGAAAAAGATTTTGAACAAAAAGTATTAAAATCAAAAGAACCAGTTGTTGTTGGTTTTGATGCTCCATGGTGTCAACCATGTAAAATTATTAATGAAAAAGTTAAAGATGTTGTTCAAGAACAAGAAGGAAAAGTTGCACTTGCTAAAGTAAGTTTTATGTGTTGTTTACAAAGAAAAATAACTTGAATAAAATATAACAAGTTATTTCTCCTTCACAAACAAGTTTAAATTCGCCAATGGCAGTCTTTAGTAAATATTTTCTATGTAAAATTTGCCCTAAAATTTACTGTGTTGTCGGACATTCAAATGAACTAAAAAACATTTTAAAACAGAATAGAATTCGACACTTGCATGCATACTTGACTGGATTTTTGTGCAACTTGCATGCAAGTTGACTTACTCAAAAATTCCTTGAGATTTTATTTGATTTAGTTAAAACTTGCAATAAATTTAAGAATCATTAACTTTCATATAAATTTATCAAATTTCAAACCAATTAAATAAAATCTGAATGAATCAGAGAAATTTTTGATTAAATCAACTTGCATGCAAGTTGCACTAAAACCCAGTCAAGTATGCATGCAAATGCCACAGATTTGTAAAAATTGAATATTCTTTGTAGCTTTTGGTAACTTTCTACAGTAGTTTTTGGCTACAGTAGTCAAATCAGAGTTGTTAAACCACCTAGTTGCCGCCGCTATTTGGTCGCTTAACAACTCTGAGCCAAACTTTCATATAAAAAACTGTAGCTAATAGCCAAAAAAAGTAGATTATTGCTACAAATGGCCATTGTCTACAGTAGAATTTGGTTATTGGCTACGGACCAGTAGTTTAACAACTCTAAAATGGAAAACCCTAGAACAAAACCTTAACTAATAATATCAAAATTCTTTTTAGGTCGATACTGCCGAAGTGCCTGAAATAGCACAAAAAAATGATGTGCTTGTTCTTCCAGCTGTTGCCATAGTAAATGATGGAAAAGTTCAATCAAAAATTGTTGGTAATCCAATACCAGAAGAAGTCAAAGAATTTGTTGAAGAAAATATAAAAACAGAAGAAGAAAAAAGTCAAGAACAAGAAAAAGAAGGAGAAAGTCAACAAGAGCAACAAAAAGAGGAAGAAAAAGAAGAAAAAGATAAAGTTAAAAAAGCTTTTACAAATGTTATTTTACCATTACAAGAAACAAATGCTTTATAAATTATTTATTTATTAGAATTAAGTTTTCTGCACATATGTTCACACAGACAGAACTTCGAAAAATAATTACTATGAAAATTGTAGGTGATGCATGATCGTTTTTGAAAATTCTTAGAAATCAAGCAGAAAAAGAGATATTTAGGCATGTCTCGAACAACAATCATATTTGCATCTCCTCCTAATTGCTAGACAGAGACTCTAACACTAAGCTACTGATAGTAATCTCTGATTATAGCAGATGGCAAATTAAACTCTTATCTTCACTCATAATGGAGTTATCGTTGATAATTAAATTTTTTAAATAACTATCTACAATTTCCATAACAGATTTTTTTTTTCGAACTTTTAGCTGCGCAGACACATGCACGGACGGGCGAATCTTCTTATTTATTTTTATTTTTATTCATATCAATATAGGGATCGATAATATGCATGTAAGAAAAAGAAGCTTGTGCATATTTCTTGTTTTTCTTTTTATGTACATACTGTCAAACCTTTTGTCAAAGTCAAGGGAAAATAACTCTTAACAATCAAGGCAAAATGACTGATGCTTTTTTAGCCACATTTGACCACATTTAGCTACAATTATCAACATTTTGTTCAAGAAATTTTAATTTTTTAATGACAAAAAAGCAGAGTAAATACTGAGTTTAATTTGCCATAATTATTTACAAGGATTCATCCGTTGACATCTTCCGCTTCAAAAAATTCCGTCATGAAAAATGTTGATGACATTTCCATCAACTCGTAATGTATTCTACAATTTTCATAGTGGAACTTTATAAAAGTTTTTGTCAGCGTTGACGAGTGAATAATTTATTATATTTTTTATAATTAGACATATGAAAGTTAAAAGAAAACAACTCTTGATAACAAAAAAACTGAGTGAATGGATACTAGGACAAAAAGTTTTATTCTTGCGCTTTTTGCCTCATTAAAAAGAAAATATTATTTTGTCCTAGTTTTCATCACTTTACAGTAAAAACAAAGTAAACATTGAAATTTCAAAAGCGAAATAACTTGTATAAAATGTAGTCAATTGTGATTTTATGTGGCAAAAAATACTAGTTATTTCGCTTTTTGAAATTTGATTTATTTTACTAGAGTTATTTCCCGTTGATATTAACTAAAAAATTATTTAAATCTTCCTAAATTAAAATTTTTTATAAGAAAAATTTTATCAAAGCAAGCAAATGTAATAAATTTGTCAGTTAGAAAAAAATTCAAATATTTGAAGTAAATAAAAATAAAGCAATTCAACCTCATTACAACGACATTCAATAAATAAATAATTTTTTTTTTATTTCGCAATCATACGTAAATTTATATAAAAAGCAAAACAAGTTTTTCTAAATAGCTCAGTATTTAATTTAAATAAGAAAGATTTACATTTTTGTGTATTTAAGTAATGAAAAATATGGCAGCAAATATTCATGAAATAGTTGATGAGCATGATTTTGATGAAAAAGTGTTTAAAACAAAAGAACATATGTTAATTGGCTTTTATATGCCATGGTGTGAATCATGCAAAATAACAATTCCAAGAGTTCAAAGAATTGTTGAAGAAAATTTTGGAAAACTTTCAATGGCAAAAGTGAGTTGAAAAATTTTAAATTTATTTTTATGTTATAATTTAAATTCTAAAAAAAACAATAAGGTAAATATGGAAAACATGAACATCTTTGCAATAAAATATAATATAAAACATGTTCCTGTAATTGCAATTGTAAAAGATGGAAAAGTTACGCCTGAATTGATTGGAATTCCGGAAGAAGAAGAGATAAGATGTTTTGTCGATGATTATATCAATGGAAAATATCAAAGTCGAAGACGTACATCATCGACAAGTTCAAATGATTTTGAAAAAATGTTGAAATCAAAAATAGAACAGAAGGAGAAGAACAAGGAAAATAATGATGAATAAGAAGCCGTGTGATGAGTGTAGGAGTGGAAAATTTTGAGTATTTTTATTTGTAGTATTTTAAAATCAAGGGATGGACATTTGAGTTGACTTTTTTTATATTAATTAATTTTTGTTTCTTATCGAAAATGAGAAAATTTAATTTATTGCTTTTGTTTAAATTTTTTTAGTAAATAGCAAGGGAAAACAACTCTTGAAAGCGAAAACAGAAACTTAAAAATTTTCTAAAAAAAACTATCAAAAAAGAATTTATTAAAATTTCTCGATAGAGTTGTTTCTTCTTGAAGTAAATATTTACGACAATTTCGCATAACGATATATTTTTATCTAGCTGATTGAGTAAACATTTTTGACCTACGACACTAAATTTTGTTCTTTTAAAGTATTTTAAATAATTTTTTTGCAACCTCAAAGTTGTGTTCAATTTAATTTTGTTAACGATAATAAAATTTTAAATTTTTTTATTCTCTCATAAATGTTTATTTATTAATTAGAGTTTTTACAGATTTGGTAAATATCTCAAAATTTAAACTTTTTGTTACTGCTTCTATAAAGCTCTACGAGTAAAATAAAAGTAACTTGAAGGGGTTGTAGGAAATTCATCAGTCAGAATATTCTGATTAAATTCTGATCGAAACTTGATCAAATTGAAAGAATAATTCTGATAAACTTAGCAAAATTATTTCTATCGAAATATTCTGTCTAATAAATTTCCGACGGTCATTTGATGGTTTTCTGTTAAATTGGCCGGCAATTTATTTCAATTTTATTCTTGTAGGTTTAACATATTTTGAAAAACCGGCTAAAAAACTAATAAAGTCTAAGTTTGTCATAACTCAGCTGCTTCCAAAGCTCAAACATTTCAAATTTTTTTTATTTAACTCGTAGTGATCAGTAGCAAAAGAGTTTACAATGTTATGAAGCTAAGATTTTGAGATATTTATTAAACTGGCCAAAACCGGCAAGTTTTGCCGAAAAATAACTTTGGTCATAAATTATTATTATTTTTACCAAAAATAAACATCAAAAATATTAAAAATAAATGAAAGAAAAAAAGATTTCATTTTTTACGTCAAGTTAAAGGCATGAGAACTCTTTTAGTGTTCAAATAATTATTTACTAACATTTTTCATTTTTACAAAATTGTTGATTTCTTTTAAATGATAATTTTTATTAATTAAGGTTTTTGATTGGTTTTATAATATAAATAGTTTGAATTTACTAACATAAAAAAGCATAAAAATAAAAAAGAATTTTCATATCCTGATTTTGATGTCATCAGAGTTGTTACGAAGATTGTCTTTGTCTATGCATTTATTACAATTCTGTTTTGCTTCAAATGGCTGAGTGACTTTATAGCGCTATAATTTCTTTACAATAAACCTTACAATAAAACATTTTTACAACAATTTGTTTAAATATAAAATCGTACAAATAATTAGATGTCTTCGCTTGAGCAGTTAAAAGGTCTGAAAAATTTGGAATTGAAGCCGAATTGTCTTTTTTCAGATCATAGCTCTAACGCAGAATCGTAAAAGAAGAAACTGCTTTGTAGTTTTTGGCTACTGACCAGGAGTTGCACAACTCTGCCTCTAATTTCTCGGCCAGATCGCTAAACTTCTTTATAGATCTATGCATTGATTTGGTCTACATAGACGACGTTTGTACATAGATCATTGGCTATAACAGAGCCCGAAGTCGACTAAAAATTTGTATGTAAGTCGATTTAGGATATAATTTTCTAGTCGACTTCGGGCTCTGACCTATAGAGACAAAAATATAGACATAGACGTCTATAAATAACAACTCTGGATGTGATCTTATAATTCATCTTTAAATAAATTTTCAGCTCTAATGTCCATCTTCTTATTTGAAATTTAGTATTTTTTAAAAGTTTTAAATTTTTATAGAATTTAAGTTTTATTTTGCATAAATAAAAACAACAAATGAGTCATTAAAACGCAATAATATGACTTTTTTACTAAAACTTTTCTATTACAGCACTTCGTTATAACATTTTAAAAACATTTCATACGACAACTTGTCTATTACGACACCTCTCTATTTGTTTCATAAAAATATTCCATACGAAGATAAATATTCTATAAAAGCATGGTACAAAGCATGATTGAATTTCAGTATCAAATTGAATCTAAAAGAAAACAGTTCTAAATAAAAAAGAAAATAAAAGAAAGCACAAAAAAAATGGAAAAATTATTAAATTTGACAAGAAATAATATCGTTCAAATTAACGACGAAAAAGATTATGAAAAGAAAGTTTTACATTCTGATAAGCCAGTTGTGATTGCATATGATGCACCGTGGTGTGAAGGTTGTGATAATGTTAAAGAAGAAATAAAGAAAGTTATTGAAGAACATGAGGGAAAAATTCAAATGGCAGAAGTAAGTTTAAATATTTTTAATCTAAGAATTAAATTTTAACAAAATTTTCCCAAAAAAGGTTGATATCTCAAAAGCTTCAGAACTTGCAAAACAAAATGATGTAAAATCTTTACCTACAACACAAATTGCAGTTGATGGAAAAGTTACAGCACAAATTGAAGGTGTAGTTGATCATGAAGATGTTAAAAGATTTGTTGACAAACATTTAAAAACAAAAGAACAATTCCAGCAAAAGGAACTTGATGAAGCGAGAGAAAAATATGTAAAGAAACTTTCAGATGAAATTGACGTGCCATTACCATTGCACGAAACAAATTTTGTTTAAATTTCAAAATTTTGTAGTGATTATGAATTATTATTAGTCAAATAGAAGCTTAAAATTCTTAAATTATTTAATAAAATTTTAGTACTTAAAGGAAAAAAAGCGCTAAAAATTTCCTTTTTGAAAGTATTTCATAATTTGATGGAAAATAATTTTTGTTTTTAATAATTTTCTCAATTACAGATAATGCATAAAAAAATTTCTTTTTTGGCAACTAATTGTTAAGAAATTTCTTTTCTTTTCTACTGTAAATGTTTCATGATTTAATTATTAATTAAAGCATAAACAGGATTGATAAGGTCCAAGATTTTCCCTTTGCTAGAAAGTTCAATGTTTATTAAGGAAGCTTAAGAATGTGGTGATAAAAATCTTCTTGATTTATTCTTTTCGTTAAGAAACTCAGTGCCTGTTTCAGACATTTAAGAGCGATTTCATACACCTTTATTCCTTTCAGTAGAAACTTCAATGTTTATTTAGGACGCTTAAGTGCAATTTCATAACTTAATTTATTCCTTTCACTAAGAAGTTCAGTAGCTATTTTAGACGTAAGAGCAGCCATTAGCCCGGCATATTTACAATCTATCTCAAGAGGAATTCAAATTTTTTTTGCAATTATGAAGACGCAATCAAAAAACTTTCTTCTGGATTAATCTGTTTTCAAGGTTTCTCGTTCAAATGCACTTTTTAAGGTGACCATTGTGCTATTTCCCAGAACTCAAAGCCGACTGAAAAATTATATGCTAAATCAACTAAATTTAGTCGACTTACGTACAAATTTTTAATTGACTTCGGGCTCTGTTGTTTTTTTTTTGAAAATTTTCATTTAAATTTCGAAAAATTAACTTGTTTTAACTTTGCTAAGTAATCAAAGTAACAAAATCTTAAAAATCTCTGAAGATGAAAGCTGGAAATCAATCTCAGATTATCCATCCAGAACTTGTGCTTTATATTCATTTCATCTTTAAAATATTTTCATTTTTATTGATTTTCGAAGAAAAAAGAACATTTTCTTATCTTCCAAATTTTTCCACAACGTAGTAAGAAAATTCTAGTGGCAGAATATTTTATTTGTAACACATGTGCATTGTAGATTATGAAAATTTTAAAAATATACATTCGACTACAAATTTAAAATTAAATATTTTTAATTTCTAATAATTTTTAGAATTTATTTTTATTTAATTACTATTTTGTGAATCGTAGATCATTGTAGATAACTATTTGAATTTTCTCAAGTTTTTCCTATTACATAATAATTAGTCATCATTGTGATGATACAATTTAATGAAAACAGGCAATGTGCTTTACGTTCTCATAGTGTTTGTCGGTTAATTTTATCTCTGTGAAGTTAGACGAATTTCGGCCGAAAAATCGGCTCGCCGATACAACAGAGATATGAATTTCTGATCCTGGACTTAAAATAAATCTGAAAAATTAAATCTCTGTAAATTTCTATCTCGAAACTCAAATCCAGAACCATCAGCTTGTGAGATCAGTATCATACTATTATTTAACGAAGTAAATTATGTCAGCACCGATATCTTGAGCAATTAAGTATTTAAATTGTCAATCTGCTAGACTTTGAGACATCTGCCAACAGCTTAGTGGTAAAACCATTTGATTGACAAGCAGAAGACGTGGATTTGAATTAAGTTTGGGAATTCAGTATTTCGCCGGTGTCAACATTGTCGTCACGACGGCCTATCATCACTGCTAGAAATAAAATACGACACCGTTAAGTAACCGTCAGCAGCTGACACTAACAAAACTCCGGCAAGCCGTCATTGTCAATAGTAAATTACGCGCCGTGTTTAGACTATCAGCACTCTGGCATCTGGTGTAGTGAAATATCTAGCGAGAACCTTACTGACGGTAGTCAATTAAACGCAGTATTTTGATTCCAGTGAATATATATTTTATCAGCCGTCTTAGATGCTTCATCAACGTAGTATCAATCCTGCTTTGTATCTCGCTTGGATTAGATATTGTCAAAGTGTCACTTTTTTGCTTATCTAACACTTACTGCTCATCTATCAAGGCAGCTCAAAACTCTTTCTACCAATTTCTCTCCAGAGTTGTAAAAGTAGAATTTACTTTGTAGCTTTTGGTTACTTTCTACAGTAGATTTTGGCTACTGGCTACGAACTAGTAGTTTAACAACTTTGTTTCTCTCTAATGATGATTTTATTCTCTGCTAGACATAAAGGCGCCAATCTAAAAATGTTTTATTTACAAAATACAACAGATTTCAGTTAAAAAATTCAAAATTTGACATTAAAACTTCTTTAAAATGACACAAAAATATTCTCAAATTTTCTTAATGTAAGAAATACAGTCACATATAAATGAATGGAATTTTATTTCACAGCTCATTCATGTTTTTGAAGTCACAGTTTGCTAAATTCATATAACATGATTCATAGAAGAATCTAGAAAGATTGAAAAATTATTATTGAAGAAATTTTCATGAAAGATAAGCAGAAATGAAGAAGAAAAATTTATAGAGACTGAAATGGAAAATTTTCAATAAGTTTTAAAAATTTAAAACGCTTTTAAAATTAATTAAAGAAATTTAATAAATTACAAAAATTATTTTATTTTATTTAATTCTTTTTCTAAATAAATTTAAAAAACATCCAAAAAATTCAAGTCTTTTAATTCATTCATTAAATTACTAAGAAAACCAGATTTGTTGAGCTACTGGTTCGTAGCCAGTAGTCAAAAGCTACAACATTTACAACTCTTAGAAAATCATGAAAACTGCTAATTATTGTTGTACAAAATCATTCTAAAATATTCCACTACAAATACTTTGATATATAAAAACAATCATCATTGCGTAGTATTTCAGTTGTAGTTGAAACTTTGTAATAAACAAATCACCTTAAACTAACATTTTAAAAATGTCGACTGAAAAAATTATTGAAGTAAAAAATGAAAAAGATTTTGAAGAAAAAGTTCTTAAATCAAAAGATCCAGTTGTTGTTGCTTATGATGCACCATGGTGTCAAAATTGTAAAATAATTAATTCAAAACTTCAAAAAGTTGTCAAAGAGCAGGAAGGAAAAATTGCTATGGCAAAAGTGAGTTTAAAATAATTTTTCTAAAAAATTTTAAATCTTAAAAAATTCATTTCTTAGGTTGATATTGAAGAAAATAAAGAACTAGCAAAAAAACATGATGTTTTAACAATTCCAGTACTTGCTATGGCAAAAGACGGTGAAATTCAAGCACAATCAGGTTTAGTTACAGATTTAGGTGAAATTAGAGATTTTGTGAATGAAAATTTACCTGAAGAACTTAAAGAAAAGGAAAAAGAAGAAGAAAATAAAAAAATTTTTGATGTGCAACCAATTATACCTTTAGATGAACTTAATGCGATTTAAAATTGTGTAATAGTTTAAAAAATTTATTTATTTATGACAATAAATTTTATCGAAATTTCTAGTTCTAAAAATTTTTTAATTTTAAGGAAAGTTTTTTTAATTATTTATTTTAAGAAACTGTTTGGATATTATCTGACTTCAATAGAGTTACTTTTAAATAATTATTACGTCAAATTGAGTCATTTCTGAGTCTAAAAGGTTAAATGAAAAAATAACTCGGAAAAATTTTAAATTTATATGAAGCTCACTTTATAAAAGGTAACGAATTGAGTGTTCAAAAATGACCAAATATAATGTTACTTAATATTCAGACCAGAGCTTTTAAACTACTGGTCCGTAGCCAATGGCCATAATCTACTGTAGCAACTGGCTACTTTTTTAAAAATAGCTTATAAGCACTGTATAAGCACTGTCGACCGAAATGACCTACGTAAAAACGTATGTTGTCGGCCGAATTCGGCTGAAAGCGGGATGGGCTAGCTTTAAACGGGTCAAATAAGTAAAATTTGGTTACAGTAGTCAAACGATTACGTAGCCAAATGGCTCTTGTAGCCAAAATTTACTATTTGAAACAGTAGCCAATGGATACAGTAGCCGAAATCTACATTAGGAACTAGCCAAAAGCTACAAAGTAGATTTTTCTTTTTCAAATCTGATCTGAACAACCCTTAAAACCAAAGGAAAAGTTCATTGCACCAAAATATATTTTCTCTGTTTTGAGTTCTGAACTACTTTTGTGGTTCAGTGATAAGACGCTGGATCAACAAGCTCATGGTTCTGGATTCTAGTGTCGAGCTGGATTTTGAATTTTCAGGTATTTTTCACGCTCAAAACTTACTGCTATCGGATCTCAGTATACAAGGTAAGGTTCACTGACGACTACTACTAGAATGTCAGACTCAATTTTGTCTTCACTGATCGTATCGTCGAAATGATGACTAAAAAGTTGTGTGAGGGAAAAAGCTTTAAGCAGCCACATATAACGCGCTACGCTTCACAAAGGAAGTAACAGAAATTCATCATCTTAGGCACTTTAGTCTACATGCATCCTGTGTGTTAAAAATAACTCCGTCTGGGAAAATTACACTTAGATCTTTTTCAAGCACCCTCTACTATTTTCATAGCGGAATTTTTCGGATTATTTATTTTTTAGTATTTGTTAAAAAAAATATTGTTAAAAAAAACTGCTCAGTTTATTATTTGTTCAAAATATTTTTTTATTAAAAATAAACATTATGGAAAAGATTTAATGACTTCGAAATAAAACAGCAAATGTTTTATTATTTTCAATTTATTTTTAATTTATTGGATCCAAAAGGTCAGTTGAAGAACATTATTAACTATACATAAGTAGAAACAATCGCTTGTCAAGAATTTGCTTAAATGGCGAATTTTGTGGTCAAATTACCATACAAAATTTTTGACAAATTTTGCCGTTGTGAATTCAAACTTAACTATTTTTTAATTAGGTTTTTACAGTAGACAATTTGGAGACCATGTTTATTCCTTAAATAGTTGAACCTTTCATAGTTCTGAGCTGCCTTGATGGGTCAGTGGTAAGACGCTGGCCTAGCAAGCTGATGATCCTGGGTTCGAATCCCGAGATGGAAGCCTTGAGGATTCTGAATTTTCAGGTATTTTTCACGCTCAGAACTTACTGCTATCGGATCGCAGTATAAAAGGTAAGGTCCACCGACGAATATTACGAGAACGTCAGGCTCATCCCCTGTCTTCATTAATCGTATCGTCGGGAATAAATAAATGACTGAATCGTTCTATGACGCCCTACGCTTCACAGTGGAGTAACAGGAAATCATCATCAGTTGAACCTTTAATAAATTTCTCATAGCAGGCGTTGTTAAATTATTTAATGGAATTTTTGTTGATTATTTTTCTCTCTCTTTCTCATTGATCAAACATTCAATTAAAAGAGAAAATTCAACTAAAACTTGCCTACATTGACATATTTTTTTATTACTTTCTATACCTTTCTATAAAAATTTCTCCCAATATATAAAAGCATCAAACATTGCGAAATATTTCAGTATTATTTGAGATTTTGCTACAATCACTTCATCTCAGTGATAAATAAAAAAGTTTTTCACGGAATTTTCCAAAAAAAATAAATAACATAAAAAATGCCTAATAAAGAAATTTTTGATGTGCAAGACGAGCAGGATTTTGAAGAAAGAGTACTTAATTCAAATAATCCAGTTGTTGTCAGTTTTGAAGCACCAAATTATGAAGCATGTAAAATTGTCAATTGTAATTTAGAAAAAGCTGCTAAACATGATGAAAATGATATTTCAATTGCAAAGGTAAAAAAACTGCTGCACCAGTTACAACTGTAAATTAATTTAATTTTATTTTTCCCAAAGGTTGATGTTACAAAATTTAAAGATTTATCAGTAAAAAATGATGTACAAAAAGTTCCAACATTGGCTGTGGCAGATGATGGAGAAATTCATTCACATAAAGAAGGAATGCAGAATATCAGTGACATTAAACACTTTTTGCATGATACTGTACACCATCGACATCATAGAAGCAAGGAAAGAAGTTTTTCAGAGTCATTAGCTTATGCTAAATCTGACAAACAAAGATATTATTAGAAAGTGAAAGAAAAATTTCTGGAAATAAAATTTTAAGCTTACTGTTTGTTGTAGTGAATAAAAAAGCACAAAAAATTTTTATTTGTTTTAAATTTTTTCATCTTTTAAACTTTTTATTGCTTCAATAAGAATTTTTGTCACACATTCTGCAATTTTTTCATTACAGTTAATTCCCATAAGTCCAACTCTAAAAATATAAAATTTTAAAAATATTAAATATTTTCGCAGCAATCAAAAATAAGTCACGGTTTACTGTTTATAAACCTTTAGCATGCCTTAAAAAATAAACAGAATTTCGTAAAGTGTTTTTAATTATTCATCGGAGGCTTATGGAAATTTTTATGAATGTTTTCGACGGTTTTTACATATTTTCCATTGTGGCACTTCTGACTAAAACTTTTATTTCATTACCAAAAAATATGTCTTCAATATCATGTCTCATGACTTATCATTGAATTAAGCATTAATTTAAGCTTGCACAAATTGATAAAGTCAAGATTTAATTTTTCCTTTAAATCCTTTGCTAGGAAGCTCTTCTTAGCTCTATCTCTGGACGAATATAAAAATTTTTCTTTGCATTTCATGACATTTTCGAACTTTTCCGCTGTAGTCGAGTAGTAAGTTAAGTTGATTTATTGATAAATGAATCATCATCTTCTTATTTAAGCATGCTTAGACGAAACATTTTACATACAAAATTGTTGCTGTTGTAAATTTAAACTTGGCTGTATTATATCATTGAGTAGGTCAAGTATTTCCCCAATGACAGATTTTTATATTCTGATTTCAACCATAAAACAATAATGAACTTCTCTTCTTACCTAAAAATTTTTCCAAGTGTTGGTCCAAGTCCACCAGAAATTTCCAAATTATATTTATCCATAGCATAATTTATTACTTGTTCTGGATCGATATTTTCGGGAACTTTTATTGCCGTAATTGATGGAATTCGATTTTTAGGATCAGCAATGAACAATTCTAAACCATTTTTTTCTAACAATGAATAGAAATGTCGAGAAACATTTTCATGATTTTTCCATGAAGCTTCTAAACCGTCATTTTCAATAAAAACTGCAATTGCTTCACGCAAACCATAAAGTAATGTTGAACAAATTGAATGATGAAAAGTTCTTTTTTCTTCTCCTGGATTCCAATATTGAGCTAATTGTTGTACATCAAAATTGAAACTTTTTACTAAACTTTTTCTTTTTGCAACTTTTTCACTAAAAAATTTAAAATTTAGAAGAATTTTAAAAAGAATTTAAAAAATTTCTCACAAAGCACGTTGATTAAAAGTTATTGGTGCTATTCCAGGTGGAGCATTAAGAACCTGAAAATTTACACAAAATCAATTTTTTTAAAAATGAGAATAAAAAAGTTAGCTTTTGTGTAAACCTTTTGTGTGCCAATAAAAGCGACATCAATTTTCCATTTATCAACAAAAACTGGAACACAGCCAACAGTTACAACAAAATCAACGACAAAAAGACAATCAAATTCTCTGCATAAATCACCAAATGCTTCTAAATTTTGTTGCAACATTCCAGTGCTTGATTCGCCATGAGTTAAGTAAAAAATTTTTGGATGAAATTTTTGAAAATTTTCACGAGTTTCATCTAAGTTGATTTGTTCACCTGGTTCTTTGTTTATCATTTTTACATCAGCATTTAATCGTTTTGCAATATTTTCAGCTCGTGTTCCCCAAATTCCACAATTTCCAATCATCACAACATCATTGTCTTCAACTAAATTTACTAAAGCGCATTCAAGAGCTAAAAAAAGTTTTTGTTAATTAAATTTTGATATGAATAAAAATTTCAACAGCGTGACCTGCTCCAGAAACACAAAATGTTAAACTATTTTATGTTTGCAATAAATAACTAAAAAGAAAAAGTTGAAAAAAAGTTTAAAATAGAAGAAATTTAACATACTTGACACCAAGTTTTATATCTTCCATAATTTTAATTGTTTCTTCATGAAGATTACCAAGAACTGGTAATGACATTGCTTGTCTAACTCTTGGATGATAATTTGATGGTCCTGCACCTAAAATTGAATTAAAAGTTTTCACAATTAAAAAAAATTTCTTTTCATTTATTGAAAATTTCAAGGGATTAGGACTCTTGTTAGCGAAAACAAAGTAGTGATTGAAACTTGCCTTGGAAAATTTAAACAATCAATTTATTCAAGAGTTTGACACGCAAGAAAAGAACAAAAAAGATCAAATAAGAACAACAAAGAGCAGCGTGTGTCCATGCCTGGAATTTATTTATCAATATTTATGGTTTTTTTATATCTTTTAAAAATTAGCCAAAAACAGGATCCAGAATAATTTCAATTTTTTGTTGACTTAATATATTTTACTAATCGACTAAAATTTAGTTAGTTTTTTAGTTGAAGCTAGTAGCGTTAGTCAAGATTCAACTGATTTTCTTGAATTTTAATTAGCTTTCGGCAACATGGACTTACTTCTTCTCAGGGTTGGAATTTCGGTGTTTTGCCGATGCCGGCATTGTCGGCACGACGGTCTACCGTCACTGCCAACAGCTGCCGTAGTGCCGTAACTAGTTGTTCCGGCAACGTAGTGCCAACCCTGCTTCTTTATCTTCTTCTTATACCCATGTTGTCGAACTCTAGTTTATGTTTTACTCTGTTATCACTATCAAGATTCAATTTGCCTTGATTTTATTACTAATTTTAGTTCAAAAGTTAAATAGTTTCAATATAAAAATCTCTAATTTGTCTCTGTTAGAGCAAGATTTTCAAAAACAACAAAAAGTATATCAAGTAAATAATTTTAAATTTTCACCCATAATGAATAAAACATGTGGTTAGATTACTGATTCTTCCACAATTTTGTTTATAGTTTTATTTTCTATCAAAAACAGCTTTTAAAACAGTCACTGATTGAATTTTTATCTTCTGTTTTCGCTCAGACACATTCAAACGTGTTTCTAAAAGAGACTGTAGAATTTGGTATGACAGTTTTGAATATTTTCAAAAAACTAATCAAAATTTTATAACTGACATAGTGTGAAGGATTTTCGCTTATATGAGTTTTATGAAAAGATTTTATTATCTAATTTTATTATTTTTAAATAAAAACAAAACATTTAAAATTATCAACAAAAAAAAGCGTTAGAACTCTTGATTAGCAAAACAAAGTAGTCATTGAAAAAATTTTTCGTATGAAAAGTAACAAAAATTTTTTTGATAGAGTTTGCAACCCTTGATCAACAGCAGTATTTTTAAATTTGATCGTTTTTAAAAATATTTATAATAAGTGACTAAATGTTACTTTTAGTATGTCATGAAATTTTCTTCTTATTTTACCTGTCATGATTTTTTCATCAACTTCCATTGGTGTTTTTAAAAAAATTGGTATTGGCACATCCATGATTGTAATTAATTTTCTATAAAATAAAAATTATTGTCACTTTCTTAATGTTTTCTATTCTACGACTCATAAAAGACTAATGGAAAAATTCCAAACACTTTTTGTTTACGATAATTTTCCAGTAAATTTCAAATTCAAACTCTAAAACTTCTTTATATCGACATTTTCGGAATATCGAATATTCAAGAATAAAAAAAAATTCTTTATATAAAATGTATTTAAGGCGTAAAAGCTCAGTTTGATTCTAAACTTTAAAGTTTAAAGATTCTAAAACAGCAAAAAAAAGGATAAGCGAAAAAAATGTTTGGTTCAAATATTTTTAAAGTTCATAATGAAAATGAATTTGATGATCGAGTTTTAAGCTCAAAAGATCCAATTGTTGTTGGTTTTTATGCACCAGATTGTGAAGCTTGTGATACAATTATTTTAAGAACAGAACAAATTGTAGAAGATAGCAAAGGAAAAGTGTCATTGGCTGAGGTAAAAACTCTCATTCTTAAACAGCGAAAATTGAAATTTTCATGAAATTTCTTTCCGAAGGTTAACATTGCAGAATTAAGTGAACTTTCACAAAAACTTGGTGTTGTTGCCGGTCCAGTTTTAGCAGTTGCAAAAGAAGGAAAAATTCATCAACGATTGTCTGGTTTGCCTGAATTAAGTGAAATCAGGAAATTTGTTGAATTAGGCATGAATAAATAAAGAAGAAAATTTTTTACTTCTTCTTTAATTTGTATCCAAAATGATTTCATTAATAAGAAAAATAAACAATAAAGTAGAAAAAAAGTAAAATATTTTTAGTTTTAATTTCAGAATGAAATTTTTAAAAACTGAGAGCTTGAAAAGCCTTGACATCTTGATTTGTTGAACGAATTAAGCGCATGTTTGTCTTGACAAATCGATATATTTGATTTGCAATTTACATATTTTGAGGTTTTACTCATTGACAAAAATTGTGTCGCAATAACTTTGTTAGTTGAAATGACTAACTTGAACCATGCTTTGAAGTCCTTTAAATTTTATATTTTACAACTATAATTAAAGAAATTTTTAAAGATCATGATTTAGTGCCTGAAATGTATGCATTAAGATTTCATGACTTGTTTACTTCATATTTCATGACATTTGAGAACTTTTTTTGACAAATATTATTGTAATACAGGCAGTATTTCAAAAGTTGTAGGAAAAAAAAGAAATGATTGAAATAGTTGATCATAGGGCAGGGTTGTAAAAGTACGTACGTACTGGCCTATTTTTCATATAATAAAGAAGAAGTACATCACTTATATAAAAATTAGATATAAGTACTTTTACAACTTTGGTATAGGGCTTTAAAATACTTTAAAAATCATATAAAAAATGAGCAATATGTGTAAGCTCAATATGAGACACTTTTTTATAAATACTTACTACTTAAGTGCTTATATCGATTTGAGATACGAACTGAATTAGCTGCTGAGCAATTAATAAACTACTGAGTTATCTTTTCGTCACCAGATTGTTATCAGACTGTTCAATTTTAATGATTCATTTTAAATAAATTACCACCCTCGTCACATCTAAAAGAAAAAAAATTTCGTATAGCTTAAGTTTATCATAAATATTAATTTCAAGGTACCTAAAACGCTAACAAGTTTCACAAAAAAAATATTTCAGGTTCTTGACATTATGCGCATTTTTTGGATTTATGAAGTAAAATTTGTCAGCAACGATAACATGAGCAGATAAGAATTTAATTTGGCAACCTGTTAAATTCTAAGAAGTTCTCGCTGATAACTTAATAATAAAAGCATTTGGCTGAATAGCAGAAGACTTGGATTTGTTAAACTCTAAGGTGTTCGTCGATAGCTTAATAATAAAAGCTGTTGACCGGCAGAAGACTCACTCACTCGAACCAAGTCATGACAAAATGTCACTTTTTCTGCTTATCTAACAGTTACAGCTGCACAGGTAAATTTTTCAAAAATTTTAAATGTAATGCTTGTATATTAAAAATCCTGGTCTTTTCAAGTTCAAGCACATTTCGGTTATTTAAGTCAAGTTTCCACGCTTTAGAGCTTATTTGTGTAAGAAATTTCCGTTTGAAAATTATTTAAAGAGAAAAATTTTAATTTTTTTTCTTATTTTAAACTAGGGTTCGGAATTATGCAGATAAGAAAAAGAAGTATGCGCATAATTTTCTTCTTCTTATTGATTTTTCCATACAAAAAATTCCGAACCCTATTTTAAACTCTTAAATCACTTTCTTCAAACAATAGAGCTCTTCTACTTTCGTCTCTTTGTAGTTGAATAAAGTAAATAAGTTAAAAAAACATGAAAACAAAATTCTTGCTTTGTTTTGATTTTATAAAAAAAAATTTTCGTGTTTTATAAATAAAAAATGACGAATATGAAAAAACGCAACGAAAATTAAGAAAATTTTTTGTTTCTTCCGCCAGAGATCCTTTCATCTTGCAAAAACAAAAACAATTAAAAATATCTGCGTTTAGAAAATTAAAATTTTTTGTTTACATACAATGATGATGCCTATGGCGCCTAAAATCATATGAAATTATATTTTATCCTAACTTAATAAATTCTAACATATGACCAGGGAATTGTATTTTTTTCAACAAAACTGAATCTCCTAAAACTGTGTGTAGTGGATTCAGCAAGTTAAATTGATATGATTATGAGATTCATTTGCTTGTGTTGATTCAACCTGCATTTTAGTGCAACAGTGTTTGAGTGAGATAATTTTAAAGCAGATTTGCTGACTTTAAATTATGCTTCGCTTGATCTGATATGAATATTTGGACCCGATATTAGGAAGTCTTCGTTTGTCACAAGTGTTTTTCCATTTCCCGGCAATTGAGATTTCCGGGAACGGAAATTACCGGGAATATTCCTGGTTGGAAAAACACTTTCTGTGACTACTCTTTTTCAGCAGCAACTGCTGCCCACCCACTACATGTGTTTATAAACAAAAAAAGAGCCAAAACTTTTATTTACATAAATCAATCTACTTTTGTTTACGTGCAATGATGATGGCTATGCCGCTTATGTGTATGAGTTCATAATTTGTCTAAGCTTAATAAATTATATCATAAGTTTAAGAGACCAAAAAATTTCTAACCAACCCCCGCCAACGGCGGATTTAAGCAAAAAATTTCTATGTAAAATTTTCCCTAAAATCCACTGTCTATGGAAATTCATGTATGACCGGCGGTCTGAAATTTGTCTGTGTAAAATAATTAAAACTTTTGTTTACATAAATCAACGTTGATGACTTATTTAAATGGCTGAGATGAGAATTCATCAAAATTTAATAAATTTCATTATGAGTCCAAGCAAGTGTCAAAAATTTCCTCAATATGCTCCTAAAACTGTGTTTATAAACAAAAAAAAAGAAGCCAAAACTTTTTGTTTACATAATTCTTTAATGCTTTTACGTATCACTTCATAATTCATTGAATCTCAATAAACGCTCGATAATTTTCTTTTTTTTACTTAAGCTAAATTTGTTTATGCATGTGAATAATTATATCAAACGCAATAAAGTAGAAAAACAATTGTGTGATTTTTACCACAAACAATCGACTTGTTTACTTTCTTTTATTTTATGCATTTGGCAAGAGAATTAAAGAATTTTCATGAAAAAAAATAATTTTTTTATTTCCCTATAAATAAGGTGAAAAATGATTCGTTTAGCTCAGTAATAATTTGAATTTCTTAGCAAAAAGATAAAAAATTTTATAAAAATGTCAGACGAAGGAATTTTCATGGTTCACGATAGAAAACATTTTGAAGATAAAGTTCTTCATTCTACATCACCTGTTGTTGTTAGTTTCTTATCAGATAGTGAAAGTTGCAAGAAAATGGCACCAAGAGTTGAACAAGTTATTGATGAAAATAAAGGAAAAATTTCATTGGCAAAAGTAAGAAATTAAAATTCTAAAATTCTAGCAAAAATATTTTAAATTTCTTTTTAACATAGGTTGATATTCATGAATGTAAAGATTTATCAGAAGAATATGGCATAAAAACTGCACCAGTACTTGAAATTTACAAAGATGGTTCAATTTATGACTCATTGCCAGGTGTTCATGATTTGGATGAAGTTAGAAGGTAATTTATAAAATTTTAACTAAATTTAATCTTTTAAAACTTCTTTTGTTACAGCTTTGTTAGAAACAGCATCAGCAATTAAATTTTTTTACATTTTAAAATCAGAACTTGAAGTCGACTAGAAAATTATATACTAAGTCGATTAAATTTAGTCGACTTACGTACAAATTTTTAGTCGACTTCAGGATCTGGTTAAAATTTAATTATGATTGAAATAGTTAGAAAATTTTGTTATGAAGTGAAAGAAAAAAATTTCTCTTTGTAGTTTTTCAATTATTTCAATTGTTTTTTAAATTATGAGCTTTAAAGGGTTTTTTATATATGATGAAAAAGGTTTGACGCTTTATGCAAAAAGTTCTTCTTTTTTTTTTTTTGGCAAAAGACAAAGTGATTTTCACATTATGTGATTTTGAGAAAAATTATTCAGTCTGTAAAATTTTTAATTTTGTCAATTTCTGTATAAAGTTTGAAAATTTTCTAAGTTTTAATAAAAATAAAGCATGAATTAAAAATTTCTATTTTATTATTTTTTAACTATTGATATTTCAGTGATCCTGGATTAATGGAATTTGTCGCAGAGTTGTTATAGTCGAAAAAAAATTCTGTCTATGGAAACAGTCCGATTTTTGAAAATGTCCAACTTTTAGTTAAACTTTAAAATTAGCTTTATTTATGGTTTGAATTTTCGAAAAACTATTTAAATACATTTAATTAATGTTAATAACATTAAAACAATAAATAAATTTCTTATTTTGTTAAAATTTATGAAATGCTAGAAATTTATTTACATTTGTCAATAAAAAATGACTAAATTTCAAGCTAATTTTCTTCTAAATTGTTGAGGTTAATTCATGTTATTATGACTTATTATCATAAACAATAAGCTTGTTTTATCTTTTCCTACAATTTTTAGAAGAACACAAAAATCATTAATCTTTTGATTATGGACTAAAACAACTCTTATTTGTTGAATAAATTTCCTCAAATATTAAGTGACATTAATCATTTTATTGAGAAAAACGCGCTAAATTTTTAAATTTCTTCGTTTTTAAAGAAAATTCAGCAATTTCCAATAAAATCAAGGAAAAAGAACTTTGGTCAAAAGTGTTCTATTCAAAGTAGGCGAGTATGTACTGCGAAATTTCGCAACCTTATTTTTACCTTTTGAATAAAATTATATTGTTTTTAATTCATTACCTTCAAGCTCAACAAGTTTATTTCAAATTTTTCTTTATGTTAATAAAACTCGCAAATAAAGTGAGATTATTTACACTCTTAGTTGAAATTAGGCTTGAAATTTACCAAAAACTTAAAAAATTTCTACAAAAATTTTCAAAATTTTTTAAATTTATATGAAGTTTAAATTTGTATTTCCGAAGTTGGAAATTACCGGACTTTTTTCGAGAACGGTAACGAAAATTCCCAGAAATATTCTCGAAAGGAAAAAAGCTAAACTAAACAAAACTAATTTAAAGTCAATAATCTAACACAGAGTTGTAAAATTAGAATCTACTTTACAGCTTTTGGGTACTTTCTACAGTAGATTTTGACTACTGCCTACTAATTATTTGAAAATATGTTTTAATTGTTCCTATGGTCGTTGAACAAAATATGAAAAATTTATTTTCTTTTTCAAATTTTTCTTTGTAAATCATTTCATGTTAAGAATATCGTCATAAAACTTATTTATACTACATTAAGTTTAAAATTCAAAAGAAAATTTTTTAATTTTGTATAAAAACTTTTGTTAACGGCTAAAAAAATTTTAAAAGCAAATTTTTGTGTTACATTATATTCGTTTAGCTCCTAAAAACAATCAATGAAAACATCAAATATTAAAAAGCAATGTAAATTTATATCAATTTAATTGTAGCTGAAAAATTCAAACTGTAAAAGTAGTTTAAACTTGAACTTATTTAATTTACTTGTCTGATGAATCCATAATGAGCACTTACAAGCCCAATATGAACTTTTTATTTGTTGTTTTTTAGGCTTTAGATACTGATGAAAAAAGCAGATCAAGCGAAATTAAATGAAAACTTTTTGACAATTACCTCACTTAGAGACTGCTATGAATATCCAATAATAATTTTCTATTATTTATTTGCCGTGACATGGCATTTTGCTACATAGTTTAAGCATATTAAAATTCTTTCAATTCGTAAAGTTTTTAAAACTGCAATAGAAGATTTCGCAATTATTTATAAATTCTTAAATGAAATTTTTGTTAATTTAAAACAGAGTTATTACATGGACGTCTATGAATAACAATTCTAATTCAAAAAGAATTACAAAAATATTTCACAGAGAAAAAAACTTTTTAACTAGCATTCAGTTGGATCTAATAAATTTATCTAATTGATTTGTTATGTCTTTAAAATAGGACTCGGCACCATGCGTATAAGAAGAAGAAATATGCGCATGTTTCTTCTTCTTTTTCTGTTTTTTGTATGGAAACAAGTGAAAAAGAAGAAAATGTATGGGCATACTTCTTCTTCTTCTTATACGCATGGTGCTGAACCCTACTTTAAAAACTTTATGCCAAATTTATGTCAGTTAAAAAGTTTTACTTAGCGTTATTTAGTGTGTAAAAGATTTTATAAACTAAGTACAAAAACCATTAAATTTCTTTTTTTGTTGCATATAAAAATTTTAAAAAACACATTTAAAGCTTATAATAGTCAAGGCAAGAGTTCTGGTCTGTAGCTAGTAGCCAAAATCTACTGTAGAAAGTATCCAAAAGCTATAAAGTAGATTCTACTTTTACAACTCTAGTCGAGACACTTTTAAGCTTTTATTATCAAGTATAGAATTATTTTAAAAAAAGCAATTTATTTTTTAATCATGTTCTTCAATGTTTTCGATTATGAGTTTTATCTACACAGTGATAATACTTTGCAAGTCATAAATCAATGGTTAAATTTGTACAAAATTAAGTGGCTCAAAGAATCTCCGGAAATTATAAAAAAATAAGTTTTATAATCATTTGATTTGTGAAAGAAACTCTCATATTAAAAGAAAAGTAAAGATTAGCGAAAGTCTTAGAAATTTATTAGAGAAAAAGATAAGAAAAAGTAAAAACAAGTGTGCAAACCATCAATCAATTTTTCCTTTATATTGATAAAATATTTCGTATAAAATGTCTAGCACATTTTTCCATTGCCTCAGAGTAAAGTTTTAACTCGTTTAAATCAAAATGAAAATTTTTATTTTGTTCGCGCTATTCATTGGCTTGAAAGAAACAATTTCATTTACTTATAATTGTCAATTCAGCACTGGAACAAATGAGTTTGTTGGCGCAATCTATGAGTGTTATTCAAATTCAATTCCAATTTATTCTGGCACTAATATAACAGCAATTTCGGGAACTCACGTAAGCGGAAAATCAAACAGTGATGTAAACGTAATTTTCATTGATGGCAGTGGAAATTTGCCATTTTTTCCTAAGAATTTTGCGAATTTTTTTCCAAACATTAAAATGGTTTTGCTTGCAAACACGGCAATTCAAACACTTCATGGAGATGAATTTAATAATTTTCCATTATTGACATATTTTGATGTTTGGCTTTCACCACGATTGACAACAGTTTCAAGTCGACTTTTCGATAGAAATCAACGTTTAAAAGTTGTTTATTTTACTCAAGATACAATCTCACGTGTTGGCCGTGACTTACTTGCAAGAGTCGATTGGAATCGTTTAATTCGTTTTGGTTTTGGTGGTAAATGCTTGAGTCAAGGAGATTCAGTTGTTATCGATACACGTTCACAATCTTTTTCTCAATCTTTCGTTTTTGATCTCGTTAATGATCTAAGACGAAAATGTCCATATCATGAAGAAGATGCTTTGAGATGCAGTGCGAAAAGAACTGAAACATTTGTTTGTGATCTAAATGATGACATAAGTTCAGTTCAAAGTGATTTGAGAGCTGATCAAGTTAAAACAAATGAGAAAATTGAAGAAATGAGGCAAGAATTTGAAAATGCACAAACAGCAATGAGAGATGAAATTCGACTTAAAGATGAAAAAATTGAA
>JACWBX010003994.1:4825-17804 GCA_014622435.1 Polypedilum pembai
CTCCAAGACACATACCAATAATTGATTTAGCACCTGGTAAGTTTGTTCATGTGGGACTTGAATCATCATTGAAAAAAATTTGCGAAAAACTCGAAAAGCTTCCCAACATTTTGAAGTTAGATATTAATATTGATGGGGCCCCTATATTTAAAGAGAGTTTTAGAAATGGAGTTTTTTGGCCTGTTTTATGTTGTATTAGTAATATAAAATCGCCTGTTTTTGCTATTTCAATTTATGGTGGAAGTAAGAAACCAGATGACAATAATTTACTAATAAGACCTTTTATTGATGAATTTCTGCAAATAAGAAACAATTTCTTGATCAAGGGACAGCTAGTGAAGTTAGAAATTGGAAGTATTATTCTAGATGCACCAGCTAGGTCAACACTTTGTGAAATTGTGGGTCACACTGGCAAAAATGTTTAATCTTCTTTGAAAACTTTTCATTTATTAGTTTTCTCTTTTCATATTAAAAGCTTTAAAATCTTGTTTTCGCTGTAAAGTGGTAGGAATTCGCTTCAAAAACAGAACATGTTTTGAAAATCATGAAGGAGCAGAACGTACAAACGAGGAATTTAGAAATAAAGCTGATGAATCTTTTCATAATACTGTGTCAGAATTCGAAAGAATTCAAGATCTCGATATGGTAAAACAATTTCCAATCGACTATTTGCATTGTGTCTTGTTAGGCATCATGAAAAGACTTTTAAAGCTCTGGTTCGGTGAAAGGGGATTATATACTGCAGCAACAAAGTTACGTATAAGTGAAAAAATTTCGAAATTTAATTATTGTCAACCTTCAGATTTTCAACGACAGTTGAGAAGTCTAGAAAAAATGAATTTATGGAAGGGCACTGAGCTACGAATGTTTTTGTTGTATGTAGGACCATATGCATTACACAATGAAATCGCTCCAGATCATTATAAAAATTTTATGTTGCTGCATATTGCTATATCAATTCTAACAAATAAAAGTTTCGTCAAAAAATTCAATGAAATTGCAAGTATTTTGATCACAGAATTTGTGGAAGAGCTTGCATCACTATATGGCAAAGAATTTGTAACATATAACTGCCATATACTTACTCATATTACTGATGATGCAATAAGACTTGAAGCACTTGACTTGTTTTCAGCTTTCAAATTTGAATCATATATTGGAAAACTGAAAAGTTTAATAAAAAGTCCTAATAATCCACTTGCTCAAGCTTACAATCGACTGAATGAAATCTTTGAGGTAAACAATTTGAAATTTAACGAAAACAACAAAGAATATGTGCTAAAAAACAAAATTTATTATTATTATTTTTATTTACTCTTTCTTCTTTTACCGCAAGAGTCAGCCTAAGCAACTGAACAAACCTTGCTTTTTTCGTACATTAATAAAGGTTTTTAGTCTCAATGCGAAATGAAATTCACGTTTAAGAGACTTTCAGAAAATAATCATAAGATTATGGAAAATGTTGCATTGCTTTGCAACATAATACGTTACATTTAAACATTTTACATATCTACAACATTAGTTGTTTGTTTACAAAAAGAAAAAAAAAGAAAATGATTTTCAGAGACGATAAATTATAAATAACTTTGTTAGGAGTAAAACAGTGCTTATATTCTGATTCTATGTTGTGAATTGTTTGTGTTGTTTCGTGATTTATGCTTGAGATATTGTAAAAATTAGTATAGTGTGTGAAATATTTTAGCAATCATCATTGTGAATAAAGTGAAAATTTTGAGATGCTAATTAAAAGTGAAAATTATCCGAATTTCTTCAAATAATTGTTGTTAAATTTACAGTAATACTTATCAAACATGTGAAATCAACGGAAGAATTTTTAGTAATAATGAAAAAGATTGCTTTGCATTACTAAAAGATCATTCAGTTGTTAAAGTGATTGAATTTATAAAAGATAATGATAGAGTATTTGTAGATTGCTGCATATATTCTATTAAAAAAAATATTTATGAACTTCCTATAGAATCAAAAGACATTGATTGTTTTAAAATTTCAATTAAAAATTTTAGTCATGCAACGATAGAGGCTAAAAACATAAAATCAAAATTATTTGCTTCTCCTATTGACTATGATAATAATTATGTATGGCTTTTTTCATTGAGTCCTATCAATTAATAAATTTTTAAAATGTATTAATCAAATTTTGTAAAGTCTTCGGAGTGATTTATCATTTTATCATATAATGCAAATTTAATTTTGCTTCTTTACAGATGTTTTTAATTGTTGAATTCGAAGATAAAAACATCTCAATAGTTCGTCAATTATGGATGAGTGATAATAACAATACATTTTTCCCTTCTTCTAACATTTATAATAATGTAATAAAAAATTCTCTCAATAATGACGCTATATCTTCTTGGAAATCCTACCATGTTAAAATAGTCAGCAATAGTTTTGGTAATATCCATATGATTTTAAACACTTACTTTTATTTATAGATCAAATTTTTAGATAATCTCAAAGATGCTAATATGCATCTTAAAGCTTTATTTGATGTTGCTGACACTGAAGAGGAAATTGAAAGAAAAAAAATAAAAGCAATCAAAAGAAAGCATCCGGTAGCAAGTTTAAAAGGTGGACTTGACTTGAGAGATAAAAAATCAAGGTAAAAAGTCTACATTTCTATGAATGATACTAATTCTAATAATAGATTTTCAAAATAGATATTATATTATCTTTGAAACTATTTCAGCATAAATTTTTTTTTCATAGATCATGTGATAATTAACTTTTAAATATCTCAATTTTTTTAAATAACTACTTTACATATTTATTTTGATATTATACTAAAATTAATTTTGGATTTTTTCAGACCATAAAAATTGAAAATGAGCGTAACGTTTATTCAGCTGAGCAAGAGCTAGAAGAATATCTTGAAGATGAGAATGAAGTCTTTGAAGAACCTACTGTTGAACCTACTGATTCTAATATTTCTAATTCATATTTAAGCGCGGTTCAAGTTGGCCTGGATAATAATAATATGAGCCTTGAGCAAAATGCATTTAACTCGTATGACGAATCGTTTGAAGCCACTCAAAGTACAACTCAAGCATTTTACTCAATAAATGAACTGGAACATATGATGAATCAGGTAGAAAACTTTTATTCATATGATTTAATTTCAATCATAATCCTTTTTTAATTAATATTTCAGTTTGCCAATCGAATTGAAAACAATTTGAAGAAATACATTGATAAAAAGTTTGCTGAACTTGAAAGAAACCAGAATGTTACAAACGAAACAAATTTTTCTAAGATAAAAAGTGAACAAGAATTAATTGATTTTGAAAAATTATTGCAAAAGACTGATTATAAACCAAAATTGGTAATTAAATGAAATTTATTAAATATAAAGATTTTTTATTTTATATAATATATTTTAGATTATTAAATTAAAAGCTCTCCCGTCAAATACACGTCAAAATGATAAACTTCACAACGCTGTCGCTGGAGTTTTGACTTATTTATTCGAGAAACAATTTTTACATAATATAAGATGGTCTGAAAAGTCCGGTTCAAAAACTTCTCAACATATGTCTGATAATGAAGATCAACTAAAGTAAGTTAATTATTATAATGTTTTTTGAATATTTATATTTTTCATTTATTTTTATGCAATTCAAATAGTGCTTCGAAGAGAATTCAACTAATAGATTTTAAAAATTTGTTTGATCTTATCCGATCGACACTTGGTGTAATTAAAGACGATAAAATTGTGATGCCTGATCCTGAAGATATAAGAAAATCGATTCAAAATTTCTTTAAAAACCGTTTAAGAAAACTACAATTTTGAAATGTAAAAAATAACAATTGCAAAAGTCATATTGAATAATAAAGTGTTAAAAATATAAAATATAAAGAGTTTTGATTTTATAGCAAAATTATAGGAAATAAATTTTGTTTTCTTCTTTCAGGCTGAATTTTTAAATATATAGCAAGCTAAAGAGCTTGCTTAATTTGTTTGCTAGAAGCTTTCTTAAAAGCATGTAGTTTTAGCACGCTGAAAGAATTTTCTTTAAGTACGCTTTAGGCAAGCTAGCAGCATGCTAAAATCACGTTTTTTAGCATGCTACAGCCCGTCAAGTATACGACTCACAGCTAGCTGACTTAGCAAGCAAACAGCTAGATATCAGCAAGCTCAGCGCTGATTTTAAGCATGCTTATTGCCTTCTGTTTGCTCGCTCGATGGTTATTCGGGTACTTGATCAATCGAAATGATTTAAATACCAATCAATCACATTACATGCTTTAATCGTTAAATTACAACTTGTGAATGATGACAGAAATAAGATATTAACGCACAAAGACGTATTTTAGAAGAACTGAGCGAAAGAAAATTTACCAATTCTTTTGTTTACCATGATGAAAACAAAGAATTTTTGAAAATGTATGAAAATTGACGATTTCTCAAAAAGTCATTTGCTATACAATATCTGGTAGTACATTTTAAGGCGGATCGATTGGTATATAAATCATTTCGATTGGTCAAGTACTTTCTGAGAAACAAGCTTTTTAAAAATAGTCAGTAAATCCGGCATCTTGAATTTGTTGGCTCATTATTTCGTAATTACGCAATATATTCAAATTCTGAGAACTATTTCAGAAAGAGCTTGAACTAAACTTAATTAAATGCATGAGATAATTTTTATTGGTGTAAAAAAATTCAAAATTCAATGAAATTTTCAAAACAAAATTTGAAATAGAAAACAAAATTTAATTCAAGTCTAATCTATCTTAAAAACTGCTCATTGAAATCCAAAACATCATCCTTTTTACCGTTTATCAATTGAGTGAACAGTTTTTGAGAAATTGATGCGTGAATATGCAGTACAAAAAGTGAGTAAGTTTTTTTTTTGAACAACCTGATACTACCGTCTATCCTCGAATAAAAGAGCCGTTTTTGAAATAACGTATATTTTTCCATACAAAAAGTAAACAAAACAGCAAATTTTCATGAAATTTTAAGAAAAAGTCGGCTCTTTTATTTGAGGGAAGACGGTAGCTCATATCTAATAAAACTCATTTCTTTTATGTTTTAAAAAACTTTAATAGAAACAATGAACTTAATTTGGAAAGAAAATTGACAAATTCTCTATGAATAATGAAGAAATTTTTTTATCACTTTATCTTTACCGATCAAAAGAATAATATACAAATAAAAGAGTACCTTTTGTTAGAAATATGTTTAAAGTTTATAAGTTAACAATTTTCAGCTAAAAAGAATCCCTTTAAAAAGCTAAAAGAAATAAATAAAACTTGTTATTATTTAAAATCGCCATCATCTTGAATTTTGTTAGTAATTATTTCAAAACTATATATTAATACACTGAATTCGCATGTTAATATCATTTGTTTGGTTGAGAACTATATTCGTGATGAGCTTTTTAAAGATTCATTGAGCATTCGAAGAGATATAAATTGAAAATATAGTGATTTTTAACGTATTTTTCTGATTTCGTAAAATGCATAAGCGCACATTTTTGAATATTTATATGCACATATATTCGAATATGAATTTTGCCCAACCCTCGTAAAAACCAGTAATAAAAGATAGATAGATAGATAGATATTTATTCTACAAAAAGATTATTTACATATGTACACATCACAGTGATCTGAGTTGGTTAAAAAATGTTCACTTTTAAAAAAAGTGTCAATTTCAAATATCCTAATGATCTATACTTTATTCAATAGATAGATGCCTGAAGATCATTCTATCAATTTATTTTCACTCGATTTCACTATTTAGATATATAATTTCTAAATCAAAAAGTAGCCATTTTTTGTTTACAATTTTGTACACAATTTCAATTTCTTATTTCTGTTATATTTCATACTTAATTCTGTATTGAAACGTTTCAAACGAAACTTTAGAACTAAATATTTACAATCTTGCATATTTTGATGCTTTTAACAGAGAATAAGGAGGATTAATTTGAGCCGCCATTATCGAAAAATTTCAAATATTCTTTTATACAAACACTTTGACTCCGGGCAGCTCCGGGCAATCGAAAGTCATTAGATTATAGTTTTTAACACACTCAATCTGCTGTAAAGCGCTTGGCATGCGCAAACGTGCGCATTTCACGCATTTTACAATTAAAAATTTAAAAAATTTTCACTTAAATCAACAAAATTTTTACGAAAAATTATTTTGTGCGTCGTATTTTTCAAGAACATCTTCAAGATCAAAATAGATTTCAGTAAATCTTCATTTATTCACGTAAGATGTTCTAATACGAACGTTTACTGACTTATCAAAGAAGAATGAGTAATCATAATTGATATAAAAAAGTTGAAATCTAATCAAATTAAAGTAAATTTCAAAAACAATTTTTGACGAAAATTTCGAATCAAAAAATTTAAAGTTTCCTCATTCAAATTATGCACGTTTCTTAAAATGAACATTTTCCATCAGACTCAGATCACTGTGCACATGGAGTTTTTGTGATATTAACCTAACGGCTTTAAATCAGTGACTTATTATGAGACTTGATTCTTTTGCAGAGCCCAAAATCGTCGTGTGAGTAAGTAACTTGTCGACTTAAATTTACTCGACTTAAGAAATTTAGTTTACTCGAGTAAATTTATTTACAATTTATTCGACGAATTTTACTCGAGTAAATTAAGTCGAATTTTACTCAAAATTTTTTACTCGAGTAAATTTACTCACGACTTACTCATCAATTTTTGCTCGAGTAAAATTACTCATTGTTTACTTATTAAATTTTACTCGAGTAAATCTATTCATTGCTTACTTGATAAATTTTACTCATTACTTAGTATTCAAATATTCTAAATAATATACTGGAAATTTTTATTTTGAAAATTGCACCAAAAAATTATATTCAGTGAATTTTTTTCGATCTCATCATCAAATGAAATATTTGTAAAATTAATTTCAGTAGAGAGAAATAAATAGTCTAACATGTCAAGTAAACCAAAACGTACTAAACAAAATAAGTCAGATTTTAAACAAAGTGAAAACTTTCGTTATTGTGTGAAATCGATAGATGAAAAAGAGTAAATAAAAACTTTTCAATTGCATGGAACTATTTTGGATTTTTATATCGTAATGATATTTTGTTTGACGACAATCATTACTATTGTATTCTTTGCGCACCTCAAATACTTACAGCTAGGTTAGTATTCGAATACTTATATCTAATTACTAAATCAAGTATCTATTTACTATTTTACTAAATTTATTTTAAATACATTAAATCTTCAGCCTCGAGTTCTTTATTGCAACATTTATCTAACACTCATGATATCAGCATATCAAATTTGGAAAGTGCATTATCACGTATAAACTCTTCTAATGAAACAACAAGTAGTAAAAAAACAAAACTAGCTAGACAAATTGCACTTTGGGTTTCTATGGATCTTCGTCCATTTAACATTGCTTCAACAAACTGAAAGAACAATTGCTGGGACTGCATTGAATGATGTTTATATAGTAGTTGAAAACGCAATGAAACAAAAACTTTCGGAAATTGATTTGGTGTTTAGTGTCATGTGTGATATCTGGACGGATAACAATGGCAGTCGCCCGTATATTAATATTTCTGTTTAATTTATGACAAAAGAAACGAAGATCAACACAGTTCATTTGGCTACTGAATATCTTGAACGTCCACATACTGGAGAAAAAATTGGAAAAACTATTGAGCGAGTATTGCAATACTTCAATATTAATCAGAAGTATTAGTTTGTGATGGTGCTAAAAACATGGATGCATCATTGAGATTTCAAAAAAACTGTTTAGGACGAATAAATTGTGCTGCTCACAAAATAAATTTAGTTCTCTCAGCTGATCTTGAAAAGAATGATGTTTATAAAGAAAATTACAGTGAATTAGTGAAAAGAGTGAAACGAATACATGGTTCTATTGTTTATCGCTTGGATGAGTTTAAAGATATTTTTCATAGAGAGCAAGCTAATTCTATTTTTGAATATATAAGAGAATGGGAAGATTTATTAACTGAAGAAATTCAATCTGACGAAGAAATCGATAATAGTAATGATGAAACTTTACGAGAACTTTTTGTGATAGCACTGAACATATGCCTAAATATTCTGCATTCAAAACCGATAACGCTACTCGTTGGAATTCCAAATTTATTATGCTAAAAAGCTTCATTTCCAATATTAGTAAGTACTGATTTATAATTTATAAAATACATTTTTAAGTATTTAAATACTTTCAGGTGCAATTGATATTTGCCTAGCTAAAGTTGGCCAAACTAATTTGATTTTATCTCCAGCAAAAATCGCAAAGATAAAACCATTCATTGAATTATTGGAAATATTTGAATCATCACTTCGTGTTTTTCAATCTAAAACTGATCCGACTACAAACTTATGCATTTTGCTTCATAACATAATTAAAAAGAAGTATATTTAATTTAGTTTTTAATATTTAGATACTAAAAGAATATTTTAGTATTTCGATACAATTTAGTTTTCAAATACTTAAAAATTTCCAAATTTTTATTTACTACATAATATCAACATACATAGATGCTGAAGTATCCGATTACAAAATGTGGGAAGATACATTAAAAAATTTTATGTCGCGATTCACAATTCATAAAGAATATATATTAGCATCTATTCTCGATCCTGCCCAAAGTCATTCAAAACTAGTTGCTGATTGTTGTGAATCTGTAGAAACCACAGCATTAAGCATCGTTAAGGAATTTTTCACTTTATATGAGCTTAATCCACAACAAGAAACTCAAGAACTTAATTTGTCACTGGATACATCAAGCAACTCTCAAGAAGTTACGCCAATTTCTACTATAATGAACGCTCGAATTAGTATGTTAATGGAACTGGAAGGACCTGAAACAGTTTTCCAACCAAATTGCGTTGAAGAGGAATACGCAAAATATATAACTTTATCTTCGAATTATCCAAGAACAGCTGATGTTCTTAATTTCTGGAGGGCTTATCAAAAGGATTTACCTAATTTATTCAAATTAGCGCGAATTATATTAGGTTTGAGTCCAACGTCAGCTGAGTGTGAACGAAGTTTTTCACTAACTGGAGTTATGCTTAACAAAAAACGAGCGTCTATGAATCCTACAAAAGCAAAAAAAGCAATTTTCATAAATGCCAATTATGAATTAGTTTCACCGATGCTTAACAAAATGTAATTTTATACTTACCATTTGTAACATGAAATTCGATAATAAAACAGTGAAAACCAAAATTAATTTGTATTATTTAGAATATTTGAATACTAAGTAATAAGTATATAAATATTTAGTATATGAATACTTAATATATAAATACTTAATATATAAATACTTAGTATAAGAATACTTAATATAATACAATATTTGATTACTTGAACATAAGAATATATGAATACTTTTATTTTACTCGAGTAAATTTTTTCAAGTAAAAATCAACTAAAATTACTCGAGTAAAATTTATCAAGTAAGCAATGAATAGATTTACTCGAATAAAATTTAATAAGTAAACAATGAATAGATTTACTCGAATAAAATTTAATAAGTAAACAATGAGTAATTTTACTCGAGCAAAAATTGATGAGTAAGTCGTGAGTAAATTTACTCGAGTAAAAAATTTTGAGTAAAATTCGACTTAATTTACTCGAGTAAAAATCGTCGAATAAATTGTAAATAAATTTACTCGAGTAAACTAAATTTCTTAAGTCGAGTAAATTTAATCGACTTTTACTTACTCATCGACTTAAATATACATCGACTTCGGGCTCTGGTCTTTTGACTTTACATATATTTCTATGGTATATAGTAATAAAAGAGAAATTTGCAAAAATAGAGCTTTTTGTAGAATATTTTATTCTAAGAATAGCTTATCTTTTTGGCTTATTTTTTCGAAAACTGCTGATTCTCTCTGCACCAAACTTTACAGTAAAGCAGTTCATCAGAAATCAGATCATAAAAACTATCTATTTTATCAATGAGAAAAATCATTTTTTCTTTTAAAAAATCTGAGTTAACCTTACATGGAATTCACATAAATGATGTACTTTCTACTTTTTTATATGAAAAGTAGGAGAGTACGTAGGTACTTTTACAATCCTGATTCTAATATTTGTTTTCTAAACTAATTTTTAACGTGAATTATTTCTTTCAAAATTCATCAACTAACAATATTGAAAAAATCGAGTCTTTTCATTCACAATTGAACACGGAAGTCAACTTCCTATTTCTATCAGATAATATCAACGAAAAAAAAGAGCAATGCTGATATGAAAAAGGTGAGAAATTCCACTTTACACTTTTTAAAATAGTGGTTTTCATAAAACAACTATTATTGTTTTTTATTTATAAATTTTTTATTTATTTTTTAAAAATTTTCACTAATTTCCTGAGAGATAAATATTTTCCAGTCAAAATTGTATTTTTAAACCATTTTTGTTCTCTTGATTTGCTCTAAGTTCAAGTTAAGAAGAAAAATAATAATTTAAAAGATATAGAAAGTACACGACCACGGATCGGAGTACTTAAGCGCATTTTTGTCGCCACAGATCAGTGTTTGTTAACAGATTACAGAATTAAAAGATTCGTTTTTAATCAGAAGCTTCATTTAAAATAAATTAATTAAAACGAATATTAAAACTGTTGAGTTCTTTGAAGCAATTCAGATTTTCAAATTCATATTGAGGAAGTCTTTCATGGTTTTTAAATATAATATATTAGGATTTTCATGAAAGAAAATGAGCGGATCAGTGTTCCGTGGTAGATCAATTTAGCACTCACCGAAAATTCACATCAAACATGTTTTTTTTTGTATTTCATACCATTTAGGAAATTTTCGACCAACATCATGCAAGACCACCATTGACCGCCATGCACTGGCCTATGATCGACTATAATATTGGAATTCTAGTTTGGACAGAAATTAATGTATTAAGTCGATTTATTTTAATTTTTATTTTAGCAAAATATATTGAACTGAAAATAACGGTCAAGTCAAATTCAAATTCAAAAAGATGCGAAAAAACGCGTCGACAAAAAATCTAAGTAACCGAAGAAAAAAATTTTTGTTTACAATTTTCAATATGGAAATTTTAAATCGTAATATCTCGAATAATGCAATAAGTGACAGCTTTTTAACTAAGTGTCGCCGCAATAACTCGATAGCACAAACCGAACACAAAAAACCGTAAGTCTCTAGCTATTGTAGTTTTCGAGATCTCGCACCTCACCAGCCAGCCGAACAGCCAGCCAGCCAAAGTGAACTTATAAGCTGCATTTTCTATACAAAAATGCACTAAAAACAAAACTTTTGAGATTTCAAGATGGCGCTTCGATCAAAATTTAATCTCAAATGACCTTTAAATTTTAGTAAATAAAGGCGGGCAAAATTAAAACAAGTAGATCAATCTCGACGCCCTGCTAGTCGAAGATTATAGCGCATTTTTGCAGAATGCAACAAGATTGATAATAGTTCAAAAAATTTTGTTGGTATCTTCATTGATGTTTTGAAAACTTTTCAACTATATGTTTTTCATTTATTGGATTGTATACTTTAAAATTGGACACTTTTTGTGACTTCATTCAAATCAATGGTTCACAAAATCTAAAAGAGCAATCAACAAATGGTCAAAAATATTATATTTGTATTATTATTGAGCAGTTTTTAATCATAATTTCTTTTTGGTTTTCTCTCATTAAGTATTTTTAATTTTGCTTCAAAAATTTGATTAAAAATTGATTTTTTGGACAAAAATGTTTAGAAAAACTTTTAGCTATTAAAAAGTTTAGACAAAAATTCTCTCTTGTACTTAAAATTAAGTTCCATTCAAGTACTTGCAGAAACCGAAAGCAGAATCCATTTATCTTTTGTAGTTAAAAAATTATGAGCGATTAAATTCATCAATTCAAAAATGGAGGCTTTTTCTAAAATGGCTCGTTCTCGAAAACTACTTTATCAATCTAAAAGATTCATATACCATTCGAGCCGTCTTAAAATGAACTATAAAACAATAAGCAGTAAATGATTTTCTGAATAATCATCAATTTTCATATAAATTGTTAACATTTTATCACAATTCATTTATTTTTAACGTATTTTTCCTGCAATAATTATTAGCTGATGTCAACACCTGTGAATTTTGGAGTGGGTGGCTTTATTAACTGAATCGTACGAGGGGATTCCCAATCATCTCAGCAAGCTCATTTTTGTCATTCAACTCATCAATTTATAACGTGTTTGTATTCTGAGGATCATTAATTTAAGGGAAGTTTGTGTTTCAATCTCATTTCATGACAATTGTCATCTTTTCACTATTTCACTCATCTCATCTCGAGGATTCAAGCCTTATTTTGAAACTGGTAAGGTTCGATACAACCTCAACACATATATATCTACTCAAGCAGTGGCTTTTGGATTCAAGTCAATTCAACTGGTTCACAAGTATTTGGATTGAAGTTCAAAAATATTCTTCATTCAATACATTTTTATATATATTCTTATTTATTATTGTTTTAAAAAAAAAGTCAAGTGAGGTTTTTTTTGAAATTTTCCTCGAAGTAATTCATCTCAATTTTAAAAAAATAATCATGTACAGTCGAAAGACTTTAGGTTCATTATAAATAACTGATTTAAGGCTGTTAGGCTAATATCACGAAAACTCATGTTAATAATATTTATATTCTGAATTCAACGAATTAAATAAATTTATATATCTATCTATCTAACGTATTTTTTTAGGGTTCGGAAATTAACATGCATGCATGCATGCGCATGTTAAAATATGTGCATGCATGCGCATGTACATGCGCATGCAGTTTAACGGAAATGAAAAATTTAAAATTTATAAGTCATTATTTTGAAGTATTTTCCAAACAAATTTGAATTTTTCTTCAATTATTTTGCTTCTTTTTATTCAAGAACTTCTGTAAGTGTTTATATCTATACATTAAAGCCATTTACATTTATTAAAAGTTTTTTCTCGATCGAA
>JACWBX010003994.1:21837-35348 GCA_014622435.1 Polypedilum pembai
GATTGTTGTAATCAAATTAAAAAGCTGACAGCTAAATATGTAGCTTTGCAACTCAATTTTGTTTTTAAGGTAAAGCTTCTGTTTCTAAAAACGAATTAGCTAACTTTGTCATTTGTAACAAACACTGATCTGGGCGCCAAAAATGCGCTAAAGTACACCAATCCGCAATTGAGTACTTTCACCAATTTTTTCCATGCTTATTTAAGACACACTACAGAAATTCGTGATTGAAATGGGCAGTAACCTAACATAACTCTCTTCCCAATAAACGAAAGGTAAAAGAAAACACATTACTGCCTGCATCTGTGCTTTATATTATTTCTTTTTCTCTCTCCTCGTCTAATTCAATCATTGATTGCTGTTAAGACCTTATGTTTCATCGATGAGCGATGATGCAATGAAAATATAACAACGGCAGCAGAAATCAATTCCTACTGAAGTAAAGTATTATTATTAACTCACTTATCTCGCTTGATTAATCTTTAAAATTTATGTATGCACAAACACTTGATGTCATGCATGGGAACATGAAAAAATTTTATTATAACGACGACAAAAATCCAAAGAAATTTCCTCATACACGAAATTTTGATGAGATACAAGAGGAAAGAAAAATTATCATTAGAAATGTGATTTCATTAATTCGTCTCTTTTCACCTCGAAAACGAGATTATGTAATCAAGCAATAATCTTCGCTCGCACGAGCTGATTATGACCCCAAATAATAATAATATAGAGAGTCGAATTTTTTGGATACATTATGCATAGAGAGGAAGATTATCAAATCTTGTTTGAGTATTATATTTATTTAGTCTTTTTATATAATTAAATTCATGTTAATGAAAATAAAGAAAGAGACAAGAGTCACATATGAGAAGTAATCAAATAACATTATAATCATTAGAGTCGCACAAAAAAAGTTTGATGACAACGAAAATTTGAAGAAGAGTCCATCGTCAGCTAACATATGCAGTATGTGTGAAGATTTAAATTTCAAAATAGACAATTGTGATAAAATAGTCAAGAGATCTGTTCGTATGTGTCATAAAGTGGTCGTTTGACAAATAATACACACTTTTAAACTATTGTCTTTGCCAAGTATGCAATAAATCATAAAAGGAAATATTTTTGATGATGGCAAACTCATAAAGTTGCAATTACTCGCTTTTATGATCACACCGCAGCATTTTGTATCATTCAAATTAAATAACATTAGCTATCGATCACACTGTAAAAACGGCTGTTGTGGTTTACTGACTTTCCATTTCTGCCTAGCTTTTTTACAACATTATTAATTACCATCACCCGCACTCAATTAATAACACAGTTTACTGTCTGACTAGACTTTAAACGCCAACAGCTTTGTAATGCAGTCAGCCTAGTTACACATTAATTTCATTATAAGATCTCATTCCAATTCCATGCCATTTGTTACATAAAAATAATAGTGTTTGTCTTGTCGTTTCGCTCAAGTCTGGGTTTTAGAAACTTTTTTCTCTATCTCTTATGCATGTCTATTTGCAAACTAAACGCGCGAGATTGGCTTAAGGTCATGTGAAAATCAACACTTACACTTTCATCTCTTATATTGCTCTTCTTTCTTTCTAATTAAATAATAGATATATATGCTTTATGCTGAAGGTTGAGAGCTCTTGGCTAAAAAAGCCAATACATAACTCTCGAATTTTATTTTTCTTTAATCTCTTTGTTTTTGCACACAATAAAATAAATTATTTTAATCGCGCCACATTATAGCAGAAATTGCGACCGTACACGTAAAAACTTTTTGTGACCGTATAGTTTGAGTTGAAACGAGCGACTGACTACAAAAAAGTTGAAGTTGAATGGAACTTGCATGCTTTTTTTCGTGTGTTTACTGATCATCAACAAACTTCAGTGTCGAATCTAAACAGAGAAAAAAATATACAACATACAGAAGGAGAAGTGAGAAAAAGAAGTGAGTGAGAGAGAGGAACTGGTTTTTATGGCATAATATAAATTGCAGCATTTGTGGGCGCTTAACAACACAAATACCATCTCGCATTTATGCTCATTTTTTTTTTGAGAATAAATATGCAGTCGCTCATTCTCTCACTCTTGCGTGCTCTTTTGTTATTATTATTCATGCGGTCAATAATCAAATTCATCATCAGGTATTGCACGACCTTGAAGTTGCTACTACACAATCAAATTATTTTTACTACAAAAGAAAAATATTAGATTCCATGAGACTCACGAACATACACTAAAAAATTGTTCTCTGGCATACAGACACAATTTAAATTCGTCACTCATTCTCTCTTTCCTCCTCGTCCGGCTTCCGGTAATTAAAAAACTCTATTTACTTCTCTACTTATCATTCATCGGTTAGTTTGTTTGTAATTGTATCGGGTCATAATCATGATAATCACGTGGAGAAAAAAAAATTCGTTTTCGCAAACTCACCCGATCTAATATTCATGTCGAGTATAACGATTGAGGCTTAGCATATACACTCGAGAATTCGAATAATCAACAGGTATTTTTTTTCTCTTCAACCGAACGTAGCGGTGAATTTTTTCGTATTTGGTTTGACCAAAATATCACACACACTCATCATTCATTATTTTATTTGTTTGGTGAAGTTCGAGTTGAAAAGATCAAAGATTGAAAAAGGCAGCTAAGGAAAATAATCTCTTGTTAAGCAAGTACAAATATGGCGATTGGAAAGAATTTAAATGAAAACAAACCTCGTACAATAGAGGATGCATTGAGCCAGTTAAGTAACGACAAACTGATGGGTGATTTCGATGACATTTTCAAGCTAATGCCAGTGACCGATGGCACTTCATGTGGTTTTTCTATTCTTAGAGGTCCGACAATGCAGAAGTAATAATTAATTTAAATATTACAAAAGCTGCATAATAATATTTTTACACTTTAATATAGATTTGCGAATAAAAAAGTATTAGTTGTTCTTTATGGTGTTCTCTCATTAGTATTTGCAAGTGCAGGCAGTTATTTTAATGCAACAATTACAACAATGGAGAAAAGATATAAAATTCCTTCGAAAAATATGGGAATAATTTCTGTTGGAAATGATGTGAGTTCCTTATTTCTTTCTGCATTTATTGCATACTATGGAGGTAAATCACATCGTCCAAGATGGATTTCGATTGGATTGTTTTGCATTGTTCTCTACTGCATCATCACTGCACTGCCGCACTTTTTATATGGCTCAGGCAGCGAGGCACTCTCGTTAACAGTCGAATATGGGGCAGTAAGAGACGATGGTCAATCACTCGAAGCACAAATAATGGAAAATCGAAAATTCCTGTGTCGTAGAAATGGTAATGAATTAATCTAATTTTTCAAAACACTCATAGCATAGAAAATTGTTTAGTTCGAATTTTATTTTACAAAAATGCTTAACATTTCAATGATTTAATGTTTACTCTTTGATTATTTATTATGTAGCAAGTGATAGCGCAATTGCAGAATGTGAAGTCGATTCCGGAAGTTTGATGCCTCAGGTGTTGCTTTTTGTCGCTCAATTAATAGCTGGAATAGGACAAACTTTATGTTCAACATTGGTACGTATATATGGTAATAAGTGACATGGTGTTGATTATTAATTTAATGTATTTCAATGAAATGTAGGGAATTAGTTACATGGACGATAATATCAAGAAATCTAAAACACCGGCATTAATGAGTATGTTATGGTTTTATATGACTCATTTATTATTACACAATTGAGGTTTCTTTCCTTATCAGGCATTTCATTCTTTATGCGTTTACTTGGACCTGCACTTGGTTATGCTCTCGCTTCATATTGTTTGAAAATTTACATTTCACCTCATTTAACACCAGTAATAGATAATAAAGACCCACGTTGGATTGGAGCTTGGTACATTGGCTGGATCGTCTTTGCTTTTATTCTTTTAATTTTCGCAATTTCTGTCAGCATGCTTCCTAAAGAACTACCACGTGCAGCTGTAAGAAAACGCATCGAAGAAGAAAAAATAAAGCGAGGCCTAAAACAACGAGATTCAACAGAACTTGCCGACACTGAAGCTAGTATTAGTGATATGATTGTCACATTTAAGCGATTGTTCAAGAACAAAGTTTTTATGCTTATGAATATTGGTGGAATTTTACATTTGTTTGGGTGAGTCAGCAGATTATTTTTTAAAATATTGAAAAAATTTTAAATTTGTATGCCAATTATAGATTTCTTCCTTACTGGATTTATACGCCCAAGCTCATTGAAACTTTATATCATCAAACAGCATCAGCTTCAAGTTTTTATACAGGCACTCTAGCTATTGTCTTCTCAGGCATTGGTGTACTGATAGGTGGAATTTTTATTTCAAAATATAAACCTAGCGCAAGGTTTCTTGCGATGTGGCATGTTGTTGCTGGTAAGTGCTTTTAATCTCATTTTCAACATCAAACTAATTTTTTTCTATTAATTTTCAAGGAACTTTCTGTTTTTTGGGCATCATTTCGTATGCTTTTATAGGTTGTGAGGAAAGTGAAAAATCATTAAGTATTCATCAGCAATCAATTATGCCATGCAATGATAATTGTCATTGTGATTTCGTTCAGTATTCGCCAGTATGTGGTGAAGATAAAAAGACATATATTTCAGCTTGCCACGCTGGTTGTAGTTCATTATCAATCAAAAATTCAACTAAAAGTTTCAATGACTGTTCGTGCATTAATTTACGTGGTCAAGATATTTTTCAATCTCCATTCTCACATAGATCATCAGAAAATGATAAGCAAGGGAGTGCAAAAGGTGGCCCTTGTGCAGTTAACTGTCAACATGAATTATTTATCTTTTTAGCTGTGATGTGTGCAATGAAATTCATTGGAGCGACGGGAAGAACAAGCAACTTTCTAGTCTCCATCAGATGTATTGATCAGAAAGATAAATCAGTAGCAATTGGAGTTGGAGCCACTATGATACATTTATTCGCATTTATTCCATCGCCAATATTATTTGGTTATATATTAGACAAAAGTTGTCTAGTATTTGGAAAGACTTGTAGTGGAACGGGCAATTGTTGGGTTTATTCACCAGAACTACTAAGATACCTGCTTAATTTTACAGCAGCCGGTTTTATAGCTTTAGGTACTCTCGTTGATTTAGGCGTATGGCATTATGTGAAAGACTTGAAAATATTTGATGACGAAGATGAGGATGAGAAGCAAAAAAATGGTAGTGTGACAACAGTGAGACTATAAGCTACTGATGATGCAGCGTATTTTTTTCTTCTTGAATAATTTACACAAATGACAAAAATTATGTATAATAAAATTTTCTGTACAAGGCCAAACTCCTCAAACAACCAATAATTATCAAAACAAAAAACGTCATTTCAACACAATTAGGTAGATAACAACCGAAAATAATCTATGTGAGCGAAAAATTGTTTTTCAATCTAAATTTAGAATCGTGCGAGTAAAAACGTTTTTTTTACATTATAATTTATGTAAGCAAGTGACTTTAATAAAAAGATTTAATAGATAGTAAATCTATTATGAATTATTTTCAATAACAAAATAGTTTTGCATTTATTCGTCATCAATATCATACCAAAAACTCACAGATATACTTTTAGTTAGTGATCGACAATAATGCCACCACAATTTTGGAATATATATCATTTCACCTGCTTTTAATACAACACGTTGAAATTTAATATTTTTTGCAAGAGGAAATTGTTCAAAGTTTAAATTTTCGGCATCTACTTGAGATGTGTTATTCAATAGACCATCATACTGATATAAATTTTGACTTTCATTGGGTGCAGCGAGTATAATTAACTTCTCTCCGATGACCTGACATAAAAAATTGTGTTTGTCATCTGTATGCATGGTACTAATAGTATTTTCAGGACCAATCCATGCCTTTATAACTGGTTCAGTTGAGCTGATCGCACAGTAGTCAGGAATTCGAAAATCATTTTTTAACAATGGTATCTGCTCAAACAAGTCATGTTGGGCGAGATACCCTTTTATATTATTTTTGTTGTCCTCATTGTCAACAAATGTGTTTAGAAAATCTTTTAGTAAAAGCATTGATTGACCCCACTTGTCATCATCATACGTTTTACCTAACTCAATTGGTACTGTACGATAACCTGACATATTTATAAAATAATTTATGTCTTTCCATTTTTCGAGAGCAGACCAATGATTGATACAATTTATTAATTTCACAGGTTTATGAAGATGCAAAAAATTTGTCCAAAAATGCTCCATTGAAGGATTTTCAATAATTGAAATTTCACATACATCTGTAGATGAAGGCATTACATCAAAGCAGTTTGAGTTAATTTGTGAAATTTTATATTTATCGACTGAAAAAATACAACCACATGCGAATTTGAAAAATCATGATAAATAATAATCGTTTACTTACTTGCAAAATCATGAACTTTTTGTGTAAATTCTGTTATCAATTTGCAATTTTCTAAATTACATCCAATCATGATTCCGACGTCTAAAACTCTTATTATTTCAATAAAATCGTTAAGATTAATAGATTTTGATTTTAAAATACCAAATGCCTATTAAAGATATAGATTTTATTAAGTATGAAATTTAGCGATTTCTAAAACAAATACCTTATAAAAGCTTAAAATTAAAAACATCTTCTTATAGTGATCAGAAACATCATTATAAGATCCAATATATAACTTATCATACAAAATATCGTATTCAATAGAAATTTTCAAATTCATACGCCAATCATTTTTTAAATTTTGAAAAGCTTGAAAATCTTCAATTGTCATGAGTTGTATTCTACATGATTTTATTAGATTTTCACTTGGAACTATTTTTTCAATGTAACTTATTAACTCTTCCATTTACTTTATTGTTAATTATAATATTGTTTTTATTTTGCAACAATATAATTCAACAGTGTATCAAAAGGTTTTTCAATAGAGCTACAACTCCCCTGAATTTCAAATTTCACAATTGTAATTTCTCCCTACTTGTGAAAATACGATTTGTTTTTAAAAATAATTTCATAGAGTAGTGAAAATTAATTAAAATTTAGACATACTTATTCAGTACGCATTATGTTTAAGAAGTTTGATGAAAAGGAGAGCGTGTCAGGCACAGTTCAACTGAAGAGTTCAGTTCAGAAGTCAATTAGAACGAAATTAATTGAAACTTATCCTGAAATTGAGAATTTTATTGAAAATATTTTGCCGAAAAAGGAAGCGTTTAAAATTGTGAAATGGTTGGAAAACTCATCTATCTTTATTTTAAATGCTTAGTTATTGAATTTAATTTTTTAGTCATGACCATATTGAGCTGCTGATCAATTCAAGTGGAGAACAATTATTTTTTAGAAGTAGAGAAGGAAATTGGTTAGTTTCTAACATAACGCAAATATTCATTATTGATGTATGAAAATTCAATTCTAGGATGCCCACTCTAAGACTATTTCATAAATTCCCAGTTTTTCTACCCAAGCAGCAAGTCGATAAAGGAGCTATTCGTTTTGTATTGAGCGGCGCAAATATTATGTGTCCAGGTTTAACATCGCCAGGTGCTTTTATGAATCCTGTTGAAAAAGGAACTGTTGTTGCCATAATGGCCGAAGGAAAAAATCATTGTCTTGCTATCGGAATTACCACGATGTCTACTGCTGATATGTAAGATTATGTCTCAATAACTGAAAATGTTGAGATAATTTTTGACTAATTTTATTGCTTTTAGTGCGAAAGTGAATAAAGGAATAGGAGTTGAAAACTGTCATTATCTCAACGATGGCTTATGGAACATGAAGCCAGTTAAATAAGAAATAATAAAATGCTACATTCTCTGAGGAAAATAAAATTTTCTATTAAATATTCAACTTTATGTGATGTGGCATTATATTAGCACCAGAATTTACAGGATTAGATTTTTACAATTTTTTTGCAATAATTTCCTCCTCTACCTCTGTGTCATCATCATCACTTAAGGGAAAATCTGGTGAACCTATAGTGGAAGCATCGGAATCATCATCAAGTTCATTAAGATTCTCACGAGAATTTTGAAATGATTGAAATTCTGTTAAATCACTGGTTGAATTGTCGCTGCGAATTGTTTCATAGAAGCTTGCTATTGTTGCAGAATCTGAAAAATAGCGCTCATCATCAGTTTGTTCCATTTTTGTTGAGTCCGGTGCTGCTGAATAAAATGATGCCATTGACATATTATCAATCTCATCATCTCCTTTAATATTATTATTTGTCTCAGCTTGTGAGACCACAATTGATGGTTGTATGCTTTGAATTATTTTCTCATCAACACCAGCTACTTTTAAATCTTCTGGATCAACACGATTCTCCATAGCGCGAATTTCTAATCGATTTGCATTATGATTGACATCCCAGAGTTTAGGCATAAATTTGGGTTGCATAGTATCAAGAAAATGCTGTCTAAACAATTTTTCAAGTGCAATTATGCCTTCATGTGATTTATAGTAATTAACCACAATCTCGCTATGACTAGAACTATGTATTGCTTCTGGTGCACTTTGTTGTAAAATTTCTTTTAAAAAATCATCTGTCAATTCGTTATTAGGATATGCCTTTTGAACGACTTCTCTCAATTCGTTAATTCTTTTTTCTGGGATTCTTGATTTATCAACTACTAGCGCCTTTGCTGCTCGTTGTACTGCTCTAAAATTTTTCATATCTTCATCATTTATGGGCAATTTTTGAAGAGGTGCATTGCATTTTTCTTCCAGTAATTTTCGTATTTTCAAATCGCTTATATTTGACATTTGATGACATTGAACACAAAGCAACAAAACATCATGACTTGTCTTATCTTTCATCACAGGAGGAAAGAATTTTCGATATTCATGCGGTATGACATTTTTACGAATCAAATCGTGCTCCTTTCCACAAACACAGCATCTATTTGCTCTCGCAGTTTGATAATATTCTCCAGTTTCACCAACTGCCCTTCCTGCTGGTTCAAAATTGAGACGAACAGTCAACGATGGTTCCCGAGTAACTTCAGTTGCCAAACCTTTTATAATATACCACTCAGCCTTCTTTCTGTCACATGTGCATAATAATTCACCATCAGGTGCTTGTAGAAGACAATTGTCGTACAATGGAGTTGTTCTTGTTGCATAAGCTCTTTTAAGGATTTTATTTATATCTTTTTGTTTCTTGCTATAATTTAGCAATTTATTTTCAGTGTTTTCATTAGCTGGATCTAAATTCAACTGTGCTAATTTGTTTTTAAAGCTAATGTCTGTATACTTGTCACAGAATTGTAAAATAGAGCTTGAATTATTAGCACATGGGCGAATTTTTGAATAAAGCTTTTTGAAAATTTCAACTGCAACAAATGCATCTTTAGCTGCATAGTCAATTTGTTGTTTCGTTAACTCGGTAATTTCCCAATCACTACAAGTGATTCTCCAATTTTTATCTAATTCAATATTCAAAATTGTTTTAGACAATTTGGCTAACCCCTCAGCTTTGTGACTGGCAAGAAGTGCAAGGAATCTCAAGTCAAATGTTCCATTGACTTTTATTGCGTAGTCATTTAAAAGATTTTTTGCGTCATCATTACATGCTACACCGATTTTAATGATTTCAGGATTTTCAAGTATCATCCTTAATTCGAGAGGAATTATTGCAAATTTGCAGACACGAAATAGAACACAATAACCTTCGCCAGAACATAATTGAATTAGAGCTACCTTTCTCCTTTCGTTATTTACTGTTACCCATTCACAATCAAAACCGAGAACATTGAAATCTTTGCAATGTCTGAAAAATAATTTTTATACAAAACAATTTCAAAATTTTGAAACATTAAAATTTACTTACTCTTCAAGTTTTTTTACAAACCTAGCGCAGTCATTAGCGCTATTTACAATGTGTACATCAAAAGATTTCCTTTGAATCTTTGCAAAATCGTAAAGAACTAAATTTTTAGCCTTATTGAATTTGTTGAAAATTTGTTTATGGTATTTTACAATAAGAAAAGCTGAAACTCCAACGCCTGCAGCAGCTAATAATACCTTTGCTATTTTGTCGCTTTTATGCGTAGTCATTTTATTCTTATTTATGGCCAATTAAATTTTAATTTCACAATTCTTTCTCATTCTGAAATTAATGTTTATGTTTTTCAATTTTTTGAAAAAATATGGTGCATATAACGGTTTTCATCATACACACTATAATTTTTACTTCGTTACTATCCCTTTATGTTTGTAAACAATAATTTTAGAAGAATTTTATAAATAATAAAAATGTCGAATTCAGAGAATATGTGCAGAATTTGTGTAAAAGAAAAAACACCACTAATAACAATTCTTGAAAATAATCCATTAAATTTACAAGAAAAATTATTGAAATTGCTTAAAATCAAGGAAAGTTGAAAATAAAATTTCTACATTTAAATAGTTCATAAACATCAATAAATTTTTATCATGCTACAGGTTTCAAAAGAATCACTTTTACCAAAGCAACTATGTCTTGAATGTCTATCTAAGCTCAATCAATTCAATGAATTTTATGTACAAACACATGAGAATCAAGTTATTCTTCAAGTCATTTTTGGAGAAAAATGTGAGACAGTTAATGAATCAAGTCATATCAATAAAACAGTTGAATATGATCAAAAATCAACACAAACTGAAGCATTAAAAGAACAACCTGAAACATATATCCTCATTGAAAATTTTCCATCAGAAAATCAAAGTAATTTCATTGAAGAAACTATAATAGAAGAAGATGAAATATCACAAGATACAAAAATGGAAATTGAGGAACAATTTGCAGTTATAGAAGAGGAAGAAAGTAAGCCATTAAATAAAGAAACAAATTCGAATGTAAAGAGTAGAAACAAATTTAATAGATTCGACTGCTATCTCTGTCAAAAACAGCTTACTGGAAATTTTCAATTTCTCAAACATTTCTCAACCTCTCACCCAAAAGATGAAGTTCGTTATCAGTGTTATATATGTCAGGGATTCGTTAAAAAATATCGATCCTACACAAGACACATTGAAAGTCACACTGAAAAAAGATTTGAATGCGACATTTGTAATTTAAAATTTAGTCAGAAAATCACGCTTGTCACTCATCTTAGTTCTCACAGCAACGTAAAAAAGTATGACTGCAAAGACTGCAACTTGAGTTTCAAGCAAAACTCTTCACTATTCAAGCATCGAAAGCAAAAGCACTCGAGTGAGGTGCCGAATTGTCAAGAATGCAATCGTACATTCGTTAATAAGGAAACTTATCAACAGCATTTGAAGAGTAAGCACAATCAGCAAATGAAAGATGTATCTTGCAATGAATGTGAAAAAAAGTTCGCATCGAAATCTGCTCTTTCCTATCATCGTCTTTCAAATCATTCTAAAACGAATGAACAACTAAAATGTGAAAATTGTATGGAAGAACTTAAAAACAGAATTATTTTGGCGCGACATAAAAAGAAATGCGTAAACAACACCACTTGAATAATTAATAAAAATAAGATAATTTGTATTTTATTATTTTAATCCAACATTTAATCAATGATGATTTAACTTTTTCAGCAAACTCTCTTTGTTTTTTACTTTCCAAATTCCATTGAGAGAGACTGGAAAATGCACTTTCCTTCTTGCATTGGAAATTATCTTGGAAGAGTTTATGAAATTAGGACATTGAGAGAAGAATCGAATGTGTGTTGTTCACATAGTTTATAAGGTCGGGTCATATGCTCTAAATCGACAACAAGGAGATTTAACGAGATCAGATTCATGAGCATAACAGAGAGGGAAAACACAAAATAGTCAATGTATCTGTGCCGTTAATAAACAGAAATCAATGAGACAGAATGCTATTACTTTCTATTGATGCTCATTGTTTTTTGACCTATGCAAATGGTGAATAGAAAAAGGAAAAATCCCCAACTTCAATAGATAGATCTGTAAGAAATTTGACAAATTCACAATGCGTGATGTAGCAGAAAAGGAAGAGAAAAAATAGAAGATGGTTCCTGTCGACTGCCTCTTTTGAATGATAAATGGAGCCCAATGAAAGACATACACATAGATATATAAACATGAAAAATAGAATGAAAAGGCACAAAAAATCGAGTAAAATTCCTGAAGTTCACATCGTGTTGTCTATTTGCTGACCGTAATATCATGTTATTGTGATGGAAGCGAGATATAAACTTGAAAATATTTTCTTTATTCAATCCTTGCAAAGAAAAGGAAAGGAAGAGGCACAAAATTCAATTTGTAATGCGAATAAATTTTTTGGCTTTCTTATGCAAACAATTTAAAAGGCAATTTTTTGAGACTTTTATTTTCGTATTTCCGTCTTTGCCGTTTATCAAAATGTCAAAAAAAAATTTATCCTTTCTTAGCCATCACAAAAAGCAAACGGAAGGATGGAAAAGAAATTTTTGTCAATCAAATTACCCATTTAAAGGTCGTCAAACCATTCATTGCCAACAAAATAAGTATAAAATTTTTTTCCATTATACCCAATTACTCCGCTCTTACATGATTGATTTACGATTTTATTCCATTACTCGCTTTCCATTCGTTGACTTTAAACAGAAGAATATTTAAAAGGGTTAAAAGTTTTATCGGTTAAGTGGTAAAAGAAAAGTTTGTCAGAAAAAAATTCATAACGTCACCTATTTGTCAAATTACCCAAACTTTTTCTTCTTTTCTTTATAAAACATCAACAAGCACGATAAAATGTTGTAAAATATGAATTTCATCCTCCTCTATTATAAAGAATTAAAAAAAGTAGTGAGGAGGAGAAAGTACAAGCCAATAAAAATTCATTACATTCAATGTTATTGTTTGTCTCGAAAAAAGAAAGAAAAAAGAAAACTGAAAATGCTTGTGGGATAATAAAAATATGCTTGACAATTTACTCTTATATACTTTTCTTTACAAGCGAAATAAAAATCATTCACATGAATTGATAGCGCAGAAAAATCAATATTTCACAATAGAAAAAAAGAAGATGCTTTTAAGTAAAAGAAAAGAAGAAGAGGGAGAAAAAAAAATTTGAAAACAATATAAAAATGGTTTCAAATCCTCACACAGTAGCGAGGAAGAAGAGAATGAGAAGAAAAATAACATAGAACAAGAAAAATGATCTGTCAAAGTACCTTTATCTATGAATGAAATGAATGAATGAATGAAACACTTTCATTCGCTCTCCTCCTGCCATTCAATTCATCTTGTATGTTTGCATAGAAAGTTTTTCTACCGGTAAATCATGTGATGAATATCTATACAACTAATTTTTAATGGAATGAGAAAGAAATAATATATTCTGATGAGGAGGAGAAAGCTCTCAACGCCAGGCACTTTCAAAAAATTTCTACTCTACCCTTCACTTTCCTTTATCTTTTTTGCGGCATAACCCCGGGTAACCAACGGAAAGTAAACGGCAAGAAATCAGCTAGTCGAAAAACGGAAATCAGCATACTATTATCGTGCTTTTGCTTTCCGTTATTACTAGTTCTTAATCTATATT
>JACWBX010003995.1:2893-16385 GCA_014622435.1 Polypedilum pembai
CCAGCCCTTATACCACTTAGTTTACATTAATACAACACTAAAAAATCTTTCTGAATACATTAGAAGAGCCAAAATGTTGATATTGCGGAGAAAATTTGAACAAATTTTTTGGTCATTTTTAGCTATTTTTCTTCATTGTTTGTAAACAAAAATCTTGTAAAAAATTCCTTCACAAAATTGTATTTAAACAAGTTTTCCGGCTCTTATACTACTAGGAATACATTAATATGTCACTTAAGAAGTGTTCTAAATATATAATAAGAGCCAAGAGGCTACAATTGTTGAGAAAATCTGAAAAAAATTTTTCTTTCGTCATTTTTTCGTCACTTTTCGTTATTTTCGTTTTTTTCGTCATTTTCGTTATTCTTTCGTTTTTCGTCAGAGATATTTTCCCCTTGGGTTAGTATCTTTCATCATAAAATTTTCATTTTAATGTCTATAACTAGCAATTTAGATTAGCACTCTTAGGAGAAGTTATAGTCAAAAAAGATTCAATTGTGCAGAAAAGTTCGATACCTAAAAAACTTTTGAAAGAGCTAATAGTTACTATATTTATGATTTTTAAAACATAGAATCTTCTCAAATACATTGAAATTAACCTAAATAAGGCTTCACAACGTAAAACCAACGAAAATATTGCCTATTATGCTAAGTTTTATGAGATGTTAGTAAATTTATTTTTAAGAATTTTCTTATTGAAAACTCGAGTTTTCAAGTTAATCAAGTCAATAACTCTGCAACTCTTAACATTAATTCAATTTATTATTTATTTTAAGTTTTATTACAATAAAGTCTTAAAAATTGGTTACCTTCAATAACAAACTCATCAAATGTTCGATAATTCATTCTTATAGAAATTATCATAAAATATTTTAGCATTTGAATAAATTGAACACGATTTGTAATTAGTTGGAGTTTGAAATAGTCTTTCAATAGTTTCAGATGCCACCCACGCATCTTTAAAGATTTTAATAATTCCACAAATCGTTTCTCTCTTAGCTCTTTCTTATTTGCGTATTATTTAAGGCATGTTGAGGTGTTTTTTTCAAAGAAAAAAAAAACAACTTGAATTTTGATGTGATTCGTATGAAAAAGGTATTAGTAAATCTATCATGAGACATTCACAAAATACAATGTAAAGAAAAATGTCTGCCATAAAAATTATCAATAAAAAAATCATAATTAAGTAATGGGATTGCCAATAAAAATGATTTCCTATCAAACATTATATGAAAAATAACTGTTTAATGTAAATAAATGCACTACAATCTTTTCAATCCATCATATGGTTACTCATTCACGTATATTAAAAAGAAGAAATATAAATGAATGAAGTTCATGCACTCGCCTACATCAATTCAAAAACAAGTCATCGAGGTGTCATTAATCAGCTGGAAATAATATTAAAGCTTTCACTTGAAGCTTCTTTCATCTATTTCGATTTTTATACAAGTTTTATCGATTCTTGTTGAAATGACATTTTGCGTATATGCAATACCATCAAACAATGTATATTAATAAACTTTCACGCATCAAATCATTTTCTGAAAAAAATTAGCAAAAAGTTTAAAGCAGAAATAATTTAGTCATTTTTCATTCTTTATTCTTTAATTATTGTTGCTGTTTTTATATTCTTTCGATTTTCATTTTTTTTGTTTATTTACAGCGAAAAAGAATTTTGTAATACAAATTTATTTTTTTACTATATTTTAATATGTACAGTTCTTTGAGTTTCAATGAGCTTGGGCGATAAAGACTAGCTCATCGCCTTTTACTTAATTAGATTTTTTGTTTAATTTGTTTAATAATTCTTTTGTATTCAGTTAATAATTATCATCGCTTATCAAAGTTGCGAATTAGATTTAAATTTTTATTAAAATTCTCTTTTAACATCATTTCTTATTATCAATGGGATTTTTGAATTTTTTTTATCGTCATCTTCTTCATTTCTTAATAAAAAATAAGATCAATGGGACTTTAACTTTCATTTCTTCACTTATGTTTTATCATTTTGTAAATATTTTTAAATAGTAAAATTTAATAGCATTTTCATTTCGTAGTTAATTAAGAATTAATTAAACAGTTTTACATTTCCATCTTTAAAATTCTTCTCAATATTATCATTATCGTTTTTTTTTCTAACTCAGTGCAAGATTTTTCACCATCGCGCAATAATCTCCAGCTGTCTTCACTATCATCAATTAATATTATTATTATTTAAATCTTTAGTATCATTCTTATTTCTGAACTTTTGTAGAAAAAACTTCTTAACTAAACAATTAATAATTTTATATCATTGATAATTAAATTCAAGAGAAAAAATGTAAAATTAATAAAGTTAAACAATAATCATAATATTTCTTTAGATTGTATGTTTAAACAAACAATTAAGGACATTTTCTAATGCGCATCGATCGCATTTCATTCTTGTTTAAATACACATTTGTCATTCTATTTTAACTAACTCAATATATATATGTAAAAAACTTTCATCAACATCATCTCTTTTTCTGAGTATTTGTTCATCTTTGTGTCATTTAAATTTTGTGTCTGTGTATTTGTGTTTGTGTGTTTGATGCATGTACGTATCTGTTAAACTTAAAGCTAACAAATCTTTTTAAAAGATTTTTTCTTCTTCCTTCTCTTACAAACGATTGGCTTTATCATGATAAAAAAATTTCTTCAACAAAAGTCTTCGTCATTTAATAGAATAAAAAACTTATTGTAATGTTTTTCATTTTTCTGGGAAATATTTTGTGTATTAATATTTTACACTAGATGTCCATCTACACTGCCATCGGGGAAGCCCATTTGGTGATTGAAATTTGATAGATTCAAATTCACATTGGCGTTCGTTGCATCGTAACTATTCATTAGTTGAGCGGCGCTGAGTTGATGTGCATTCGAAAGTGTTCCATCGGACATCGCAAGAGATGGCATTGGCATCAATATCGATTGCACTGTGAGATCTTTATTTACACTATTTAATTGGTTTTGTTGCTGTTGATTTCGTTTTGGATCCTTCAGAATGCCTGGCGGAACGTTGTTTGGTTTGTTATAGAGTGTACCTGTTCCGGTACTCACCATAAGTGGTGGCATCATCTTTGTCGTATGCGTTACATCCGGTGGCGGAATTATATTATGATTCATCGCCATTAGATTACTATTACGTCTATTTAATGTGTTGCTACGTGACGCATTTGTGTGATGGTTCATGTCAGAATTTGTTGTTGACATGTTATGAGGCAGTGTTGCTGATGCAACTGAATAATCCTGAAATATTCAGACATAAAAGAGATTAAACTTCGATTATTTAAAAGAGAATGAAGTGCAGCAACTTACCATAGGTGGATAGGAAAGATAACGATCACATGCGCTATAATATGAACCGTCAAGTGGCGGCCCTGGTGAGTAGTTCTTTGACGGGTAATTCTTTTGATTAATAAATTGATCATCGAAGTTCGACGACGGTAAAAAGCTCATTTGTGATGCATTCGGCAAATTCTTTGGATGGATCATCATTTGGTTTGTATTTGATTGATGATAGTAGGGCGAAAGACGCCCATCTTTTTGATAGCGTGGCGGGGGAATATCGTTGGAGTCTTCTACAGCATATGTCGACGATGTTGTTTGTTTTCGGTTCACTTCCTCCTGTATATATGTGTGCATGCATGCAAGTGATGTATATGAGAAAGAAAAAATAAAATTGGTCAGTAAAATGAAATTGCAAGCAAGCGAACAAGTGAAAAAATAACAATTAAATCAATTTTAAATTTTGCTCTCGCTATCTACATGGAAAAACAAGGAAAATGCATTTTATATGGCTGCTACTGTTATATGTATGTAGTCTATATTGAATGAATTGAATAAAGCCACAGAAATATTGGCTCAAAAATTATAATATTCATGGGTCGATGGTTAGCACTTATTATCATGTTTCCTCTGCGAACGCGAATATGAGAAAAATAAACTGTTGGGATATTAAATGTTACGATTTAAATTTTAAGGGAAAATCTTCAACGACAGTAATACTATGTAGATGGCGAGAGATTGTTCTGTATTTTTCCACCAATTTAACAAATTTCACTTGATTTTTTTATTGCTAGTCTCGGTTTGGTTATGGATAACAAAATTTATTTACCGTCAAATCTGGCTGACTGCCATCGTTAGAATATGAATCACTTTTATCCGAAACGGACGACAATGTTTCACCAGTCACCGTATCGTTATAGCTACTTGGAGCATACATCTCTATGGCTGCCGATTTGCTATTTGAAGCGCCGGTAGGTTCTGTCGAGTGAAACGTAAGCAAGAAAAAAAATGTTTTTTAAATTTTAAGAAAAAGAAAATCAATTAAAGAATCATCATGCAGATTCCAACAAAATTTCTTGGATGACAAAATGGCGCCAATGTCATAGCACATATTAAATTGTTATCAAAAATATTAATTATTTTTAAAAACAAGAAAAATTAACAAAGAAAAAATTTAATAAAATAATAAAAATGGAAAATGTACAACTTGTTTGGCTTTAATGTCGTATAAAATACAATAAAATTGCTTTCATGCTGTGGCTTTGACGATGGTTCATTTCGCGTTTACCTTTAATCTTTTTTCGTATGATAAACCATGCAACAAGTGCCGTGTTGGCAATTAGCAATCCAAGTCCTATTAATGCAATTCCAACAACAAGTAGCTTTGGAAGTGCTTCTTCATCCTTTAGTTCCGTTTGTAATGGTTCAAGTGCTTTAAATGAAATAAAAATGAAAAAAAGAATAAAATAATAATTCCAAAAAAAAAAGAAAATTCAATAATAATAACTCAATAGATATATGAAGAAAAGTGAGAAATGAAAAACAATGAAAAAATACAACTGAGCACGCGAGCAATAAAAATGAAATTTAAAAGCATCATGCTGGCTTGAAAACCACAAGACATTGTGTCACAAGAAATAATCCTTTATCAGTCATCCAAGAGAAATGTCGAGAGTGAGAAACACATTCTTTACCTCCTTTCAAATTCTTTTTATGACGTTTATGGAGACAGCAGGCAATCAGTAAAATATTGATAAGAACTAATCCTGTTCCTGATGAAATTCCTATCAACATTAGCAGACCTCTCGACGTATTCATAAATGGACTGCCAGTTGTTTCAGTTTGCTGTGTTGTCAATATTGACATTGATAGTTGTGGTGCTACTAAATAAATTTTTTAAATACATTATTCACAAACCTGAATGAATGTTTTAAAGCTTTGTGGTTTACAAATTTTTTGAGCATTACGAAGATGTTAAATAAAATTTATTTCTTCGAAGAAATTCGTTAATTCACTTTCAGTGTGAAGAATGAAGAAGTAAAAGAAGAGGAGAAAATGTGTTTATGGATCAATGAGAACCGTATATAATCTATGAATAATCGATGCTCAATCAACAACTACGGTTCATTCTCCCTATCTTACTTCACCGTATCTTGTAGATCAATTACAAGTTTATGCGTGAAATAATGTTTTTCATCAATCTCTTTAAGTCGAGTAAGCAAAATTGATTTTTTTTTATCTAAAAATAAAAATTTTCTATGAGTTTACCTTTTGTTTGAGCTTTTGTTGTGTCGGGCAGCCAGGCACTATTTCCCAATTTATTGATTGCCATAATTGAAAACAAGTAAACAGCATTTGGCTTGAGACCCTCAATGTCAATGCGATAAACGTTCGGCAAGCCGTCAATATAGCGATATACAGATGCAGATGCCTCACGATAGCGCAATTGATACGTGGTTTTCAAACCACCATCAAAACCAGGTGTCCAGGCCAATGACACAGAATCATGTGTGGTGTTTAGCACATTTAAGCTAAGTGGCGCATCAGGTTTCGAAGTTACGTCCAGACGAATATTCTCATGATTCGAGCCGAGTTCATTTTCCGCTTTGCACTCATACAATCCATAATCATTAGTTTCCACTCTATCGACCATTAGCACTGATTCGTAAGTTAGTGGATCAATTTGTCGATTCTCGATGAGATATTTTCCACCGCTATTCGAATTATTGAGGCTCTTTTGAGCACGTGCCCAAGTAAATGTGGGCTTTGGAGCCGCTTGCACACGACACACCAATCGTCCCTTTTCATTTTTCTCACTTGCAGCACGAAGCATTGCTGGTGATTTATCAATTTCAGGAACAACTAGACATTGAACGAAGCAAAGAGAGAAAATTAAATTATGAATAAATTGATCATCATATAATCCTCGCTGCTATCACATCGTGTAGAAGAGTGACGGCCAGCAATATGAATAACAAGAATAATATCAATATCATAACAGAAGCTTACATTTCACAATCAATAGAGCATCACGACTAACGGGATTCGCAACTCGATTATCGGCAATACAACGGAAGTGTCCGATATCAGAACGTTGTACATTTGAAATATATAAGAAACTCGTTCCATTCTCGTATCTTAGTCTCGTCTTTGCACTCATCTCATAATCCACTCGCTCCCAACGTATATGATTCTCATTTAATGGATTTCCTAAATTAAATTCAATTAAACAGAAATCAATTAATTTAGAGACAACTTAGAGAAAATCACTCGATTGAGTGCACATATATGCACCGCAATTTCAATTAAATTTCATTTTTATGCAATATACGTCATCATCATCATATCATAGCACATATTGTATAAATTGAAATCTTCCTTTCTATTCATTAGCAAGTGCAAGCATTAAAAAGGTGGAGAAAAAAAAAATTAATTAACGAAATGGTTTACCTTTCACATTACATGTAAGTTTCGCCTCTTCACCGGGATTCACTACAACATTATCAGAAATGGATTCAATTGTTGCACCATCTGTTTTTCAGTTTTCATGATGACATACAAATATATGCATTGAAATGTAAATACGAATATGAGAGTTGAAGAAGAAAAAAAAAGTAAAAAAGGATTTTTGTTAATCTTTTTTTTTCACATAACTAGATAAAAATGTCCAGTAGACATGATTGCGTGTATATGACACATCTACATAGAAACAGAAAGAGCAAAAATAGAAAAAAGAAATCTTACATTCAACGACAACAGTAATGTTGATCACGGCAGAGCCTTGGGAATTTAAAGCTTCGCACGTATACAATCCACTGTCATCACGTGCCAATTTAGTGAAATTCAATGTAGGACCATCGATGACGATTCGTTGGTTGTCTGTAGAATATTAATGAGAAGGAAAAAGAGGAGAAAATGGCAGAATTAATACGAATTCAAAATAAAATATGTCCATATACACATACCGTAATCCTTGAGCGGTGATCCTTCTCTAGTCCATGTATATTCAATGTTTGTTGGATTTCCATTTGCTGTCAAACTAATTAGCAACGACTCATCCTCAATTCCAACTGCCGTTGATGAAGGTGGAGGCGTGAACTTTGGCGCAACTGTGAACAAAATCAAGAAATTCAAATCAAATTTATGCTATAACAAACAAAATTTTAAAATACTTACACAAGACTTGCAACTCAATAGCTTCATTAATGCTCCGCTGAAGTGCTTCATTCGTTCCTTGACAAGTAATCTTCACACCATTCATATCTTGTGTAATATTCAGCTTAACTTGCGTTGATGAGATTTTTCCACCCCACAAACCAGGTTGATTTGAGACACCACCATCACTCATCAAAGGAATTCCATCTTTATACCAGCTGTTGTCGTTATCGTATAAAAAAAGTAAACGAGAGAAAAAAAATAATTTTATATTCTGTGTAAACATCTTCATAATACCATACCTCAAACGAACTGGCGGATTCGAAGAACTTGAATCACAATAAAGTGTCGCCTCTGTTCCAGTGGTCAATGCATTTGGCTCAATACGAATTTTCAAAGTTTCAGGCAAAACTGAAATTGAGAAGATGAAGAAATTGATGAAAAATCACCATAATGACGACGTTGTTGATGATTGTGATTGCGATAGCAGTTGAAGTGAAGAGCAACACAAAAAAGAGAATGAGAATAAAAAACTTTTTTTTTTCAGTTCTTTTGTTACGGAAAGTTGTCGATTGAACCAAATAACCAGGCGAAAAAAAACGAGAACTCAAACATCTGCTGCCATTTCATTGAAACATCAGCGACAATGGCAGCAGTATAGAGGGAGATTTAATCAAATATTAAAAATCTCTCTCTTTTTCTCACTCAGGAAAAGAATTTTTTTCTAGTTTCACATAAAAAAAATTGTTCAAATTAATGAACAACGTGCTCAAATATAATCAAAAATGGCAGCAATTTGGTGGTTATAGTTAAAAGATGATGATTACTTACAGTGTACACTAAGCGTCTTTTTGTCGAAAAGTGGAACATCAGTAGCACTATTTTGAGCTTCGCATCGATAAATCGCCTGATTGTCCGTAATATTGGCAATGATGTTCAACTCAGACTGCACTGCATTCTGATTGATTGTTTTTGTCTGAGAACTCAACTATAGTGAAAGATAAGATGAGTAAAAATTTTTAATTAGATTTTTTTTCTTGTTTCCTAGTTTCATCAAACAACAACATCAACGCAGATTGTCTGCATTAAACTTTTCTCTTTCTATAAATTTCTTGCTGAGATATTGTCGTAGTCACGATTTGTTTACCTTTTTGTCATTCTTAAACCATGTAAGGGTGGGCGAAGGATTTCCACCGGAAGACATACAAAGAAGCTTTTGATTTGATCCAGCAGGAATTACGGAGCCTTCAGTGTAACCTGATATAATTGGTGTTGATGGTGGATCTAATGAAAAAAAAGAAGGGAAGAGAATAAGGAAGGAAACAGAAAGAAGAAAAGTTTTAAAGTCAATAAATTGTAAGGAAGAGCCATCAATAAACTTACATAGAATATGAAGCGTGTGCGTTGTCATCACATTATCTGAGATCTGCATATTTATACCCTGACATAGCAACGATATTGAACGTTTACTGGAATCGATAACAATCGAAATGTTTGATGAAGTGATAAAGCCGCCTTCGTTGCTAGTCTCGATTTTAGTTGAATTATTTCTACGCTGTCGTCCATCAACTGTCCACCGAATTTCTGCTGCCGGATGTGATGGTGCAGTAATGCACTGATAATTCACGATATCACCATGTCGAGCTTCCGTCGGACCAGTAATTGTTACATGCGATGGCGAGACTATTTGAAAAAAAGAAGAAAATAAATTCGTTGTTTTATTTTATACATTGACACATCCTCATATCAAAAGAAAATTCTATTCTTTTCACACTTTTATTTAGGGTTCGGATTTGAACACAGATAGTCAAGTATCTGCGCAGACACCTGTACAAGTTGTATTCAAGTTAATTTACTTAAAAATGTCTCTAATACATTCAGGCTTTATCTAATTTCAGTCGAATTTTTGCAAATTTATATAAAAGTCAATGATTCTTAAATTTACCAAATATTGACCGATTAAAAAAACTGAATGAATTAGAGACATTTTTAAGTAAATCAACTTGAATACAAGAATCTGCGCAGATACTTGACTATCTTCGTTCAAGGCCAAATCCAACAAAAAAATGCAAAAATAAGAACAACACGTAATCAATAAAGACATCTTATTAGATTTGAATTTTATCAGTTAAATCATATGTTGACAATTCTATCATTCCTTGCAATATGAGAAAGCCAAAGTTTTCTTTTTTGACTAATTGATAAACGGAAGAAAAAATCTATTATCACCAAAGTTTCGCCACATAGCTTGATATCTATTTAGGACAATGTGTTACATTCTCATTCGGCTTTTATACACACAAAAAACGCACATATCAAGATGGTATATGGACTTACAGAGCACTGTCAAATCAATCTCTTTCTTCAATGGTCTATCAGAGATTGTATTGCTCGCCTCACAACGCAGACGCGCCTTGTTGTCGCTGGGTTGTACTTTGAAGCGATAAGTGCTGGCAGAATCTCGTCCTGATGTCGTATATTGGCTCACAACTTGGCGATTATTTTTGTACCAAATGAGTTGAGCTGGAGGATTGCCTCCGTAGGATCTACACACTAACTCCATTTCTTGACCACTTCTAATTTTATCACTCTTGCTATAGCCTTCAATAAAAGGCTCGCCAGGTGCCTTTAATACTGAAACTTGTACTACTGATTGCATCGGATGATCAGGAGAGAGTGCCAAGTGTTTGGCACGACACTTGTAGTCAATAAGATCATCATTTGTTGATGCTTTGATCGTCAAATTCGATGAAACTGTAAATCGGTTATTGTCCAATTCGATAACATCATCATGACGATTATCGAATCCTTTCAACTCTACATTGCCTCGATACCATTTGATTTCAGCAGCGGGCTTACTGTTAGCAACTGTGCAGGTTAGCATCAAGTCTTGATTTTCTTTAACATCTATTTTATTATTTTGTTTCGTTATAATCACGCCATGAGATGATGTTTCAATTTCAATGGACGATGGAGGTGCTATAAGAGAAAGGGAGAAAAAAAAAGTTGTTGTTTAATAAACACATTCTCTAATTCAGTCGAAGTCCAAGTGAATTCATTCATACCATTCCGCTGATAATAATAATCATGATAATTATCAAATTTATTTGCCGTGAAGGGACTAATTATACAAACGCTTTCATACGACTCCATTGACAATTTAATTTAAAGTTTTATTTTTTCTCTCTCTCTCTCTCTCTTACTCTGTGTAGAGCTTTGTATACCACGAATGAGAAACCAACCATTTTCTCTCTCTCTCTCTCTGTTTCATGCATGCAAAAGCACAAAATGTACACACATATTTCTCTATATACATAGATACAAATGTGTGTGGTATATAAAAAGGATTCACAGCAATTTTATTATTACGCTTTATATTTCCCCAATTGGCACTTTTCACTCAGCTATGCTGATTCTCTCCTTTTCCTTATTGCTTCATTTGGCCTCGCATTCGTGTATGTCAAATTTATATTATAAATAAAATAAGTTTGATGCAGGTAATATCGACAAAATGCAATTTTATATTTTCTATATTAAAATTTTCATTTTTCTTTCATGTATTTAACATCATTTTTTGAGTTTTATCTTTTGGCGAAAAATTAATTTACCGAAAATTTTCTGTCTTATTCATTTCTGATTTTGTTTTATTTATATCATAATCATCATCATGGAAGAATACGAGCGCATACAAATTTTATTCTCAAAAGAACTTTAAATCTTCTAAGCTTTCATGTTCAGGTAACAGATAATAATTTATTTTTTATGCAAGAAACAAATAAACAGACAGAGAGAGAGAGAGAGAGGAGTAAAAATTATGGAATGAGAAACTCATATGCGCTTGTGAAATAAAATGAAAAACTTTAAGAACAACAATACTAGCAGTAGCATGAAATTATCAACAAAAAGATAAATGGTAGAGGGATAGGATAAGGAATAAGAAGAAAGGACATGAATTTTGTCTGAATTTAAAGCAATCAAGAGTTTATTTTAAATTTTAAAAGAGAAATTCTCTTTATCATGAGTTCGAAATAAAAGATGAAAAATACAAACACATACATATTTACTTTAATTTTCTTATTATATGCCAAGAGTATACATATTGAACAGGAATATTACATTGAATCAATACAATTTAAGCAGAGTGAGCGAGAAGAGTTTTTGAAAGATTTACATAAAATGAATAAATTAAGTAAATTGCGTTAATGTCGTTTAATGCATTCAATTATTGAACATCGGTATTCTAAGTAAATACACTGTAGTTTCACAATGAATTCTACATTTTTCGAGTTGAATGATCTAAGTGCCATGAAAACATCTCTTAATTCGAATACTTCTTTCTAAAAAATGTTCTTTTTTCGAATTGATATTTACTTGTGAATATTTTCAATAAACATACTTCCTTTTCAATTCGTCACTATTATTATTATTATTGCCATTGCTGCAACTAACTTGAAAGGATGAATAAAAAGTGAGATGTTGTACTAGCACAAGAGAATATTTCACTGGCAATATCACAAACAGCAAAGAGCAAAAAACGGGTGAGCGAGTGAGAGCAGAAAAAAGGGGGAAAATGTATCCGATTTCATGAGCAAAAGATTTTCTTTTCTCTGCTTCATGCTTCTTTTACTGATGGAAAGGGAAAGAAAAACTCCTTCAAGATATTTTTCCTCCCTTTATCGTACAAAGCATGACAAGTATGGAAAATGAAACTTTACTGAAAATGAATTTTTTCCATCTTCTTTTTTGCTTTTTCCTTCTAACAAATTTGTATACATGCTGTATAGTACACGATTGTGATATCGAACTTATAGCACAACCAAAACGCGAGAAACTTACTCTCTTCTTGTTCGAGTGACGTCATTCAAGTCGTTTAATATTAATCTTTAATTTTTATCGTTTTTCTTTTTTTTTCTTATAATAAATAGATTCTTTCATGATTAATTATTCGTAAAATAGAAAATTGCCGTATCATTCATAAATAAAAATTTTTTTATGAATAGAGTGACATTATTTATAAAAATTCCCTTCTTCCCATTTTTTCACTCTTCCTTTCGCTTAAACAATAAAGCAACATAAAATTCATATCAACTTATATACTGAATATGTAATCAAGCACTCTTGTGTATACGTGGATCATTGAATCCTGCAAAATTTGTGTTCACCTAAAATGCAAAAATAAAATTGAAAATGGAGTGAATACACAAGCATTCATTTTTTATATATTCGTGTTTCTCTTCCGCTTTAATAATTTCTTTTCTCGCTTCTTTGCTTTTGCGTTATATCTTATTATTTTTACGGTTTTGAAAAAATTATTCCTTTACAAGATCAAAAATCTTATTTGTCTTTATTTACATGAGTGCAATTTTATATCGAAAAAAAATGGGATAATATTAAGTCAAAACCCCTACAGGAACTTTCATGTATCTTTCCTTTATTCTAATGAAATCTGTTGTCAAGAAACAGCAACAATGGGTGTTTATTTTCAACATGCGCTCTTCAAATTCTTTACCCTGAATCAATTTTAAACTTTCACATCCTATAAAATTAATTTTTCTCAATATTACGCGAGCATACTTTGATATTTTATCATGAATTATTATTTGATTCAGTGTATGGCAATAAAAACATGTCGAAGTTTTTGTCGAAAAATTTGAAAACGAAATTAGTTAGAAGTAACAACTATATTCTACTTTTTTTCCATCATTAATAATTAATAAATGAATGAATCAAATGTGTTTCGAAAGAAAAAAAGAAAATTTCGTTTTCGAAAAAGGAACATTTCTATACCCTATTTTAATTTTAAATTATAATTATTAAATGCATAAGTTTACTTACAAATAACTGTTAGATTCGATGCTGCGCGTATTTGATCGGAGCCCTTTGCGGGTCCAACTTGGCACTGATATTCTGCATTATCTTCTAAGGAAACATTTACAATTCGTAAATTATATACTCCATAATTGTGATCACCGACATAAGTGTATCGTGGAAAACCAGGAATTTCGTCTGAAAAGCCTGCAAACAA
>JACWBX010003995.1:18079-63871 GCA_014622435.1 Polypedilum pembai
TCGATACATTCTCGTTTTTTTCTCTCTTTCGTTTGCTTTAAAATAAGAAGTTATAATATTAAGAATTTTCGAGTACGCATACTCTGTGTCATTATCATGTTTTTTATTATGAAGAATATGTATTTTTTGAGGATGGTCCAAAATAGGTTTTTTTTTTCTTTTTTCAAAAAAAAAAAACAAACATTATGATCAAGTAATTCTATTTCATGGCAATAACGGAAAAAACTTTTTAAAGAACAATTTCTAATGGTTTTTGAATACTACCTGGTTTTTTTTCGGAAAGTAATTGCGTTCATCTATTGTTTTCGATGGTAATCTTCTTAAGATTTATTGCTTCCTCTTTTTTTCTCTCGAGCTCTTTTTTCATAAACTGACCCCTTTTATGACTTTATTAATTGCACTCTCCATCTACTTTACATTAGATTGCCACAAACGACAAGTCAAATTTAAAATAACAAACATTTTGGTTGCAGAAACATCTTTTACCTAGTTTTACATTCTCTGCAGAGAAAAGAAATAAAAGTTTTGTTTCGCTACCAATTTTTTTTGGAATAAATTTCTTTTGAATACATAAAAAATATTCGTGGCATTGTCATTTTCCCCCAAGAAAAGGAATTAAATAATTTAAAACATGTGTCAACGGCAAGATTATGGAAGTCTGAAAAAAGTCACTTACTGAGAAAAGGTCAAGAAAGGCCGTTGACAGACGCGAAAGTTAATTACTTTTTTGTTTGTCTTCATCTGAAACTTTTGTTTTCTGTTACGTTGTTTTCAATATTCTTCATTGTATCAAGAATTCGAAGAAAAAAGAAAATCATCTCAATTTGTTAATGATTTGCTATTACTAATTTTTCTTTTCACAATAGCAGATATTTTACTCGATATTATAAGATTCTTATTAATTTATAGCTTCCATCAAGTTGTGAAAACTCTTTTTTCGATTCATTTAATTTCAAAATTTTAGAAGTCTTTTGTTAAATATCCTTGTTTAAGCTAATATATTACTAAATTCCAGAGCCCGAAATCGTCGGATGAATAAGTAAACTCATGAGTAAATTTACTCAAGTAAAATTTCATGAGTAATTCATGAGTAAATTTACTTGAGTAAATTTTCATGAGTAACTCATGAAAAATTTTGCTTAAGTAAATTTACATGAGTAAATTTACTTGAGTAACAAAATTTACTTACTCATTGAGTAAGTTATGCGACGATTTCGGGCTCTGCTAAATTCACACTTCGTTTATTATAAACTTAAAGGAATAACTATTAAAGATGAAAATTATATCTTAAAAGCAATATTTTGAAAAAGTTAAAAAATATTCACAAAGATATACTTTATAAGCAAGAGTTATTACGTCTTGGTACATGGTATGAAGGGTGAATTTACTAACACATTAGCTTGAACAAAAAATAAATAAATAAATAAATTCCTGTTACTCCATTAAGAAGCGTAGGGCGTTGCTTATGACTGCTCCATATTTGAAGCGTATGGCGTCATAACAACGATTCAGTCATTTATTTATTCCCGACGATACGACTTATGAAGACAGGTAGCTTGAACAAGGATGATCAAAAAATTTCTAAAAATTTAAAAACAAATAAATCAATAAAAGTTCTCACACCTTGGCCTTCATAGAAAAATAAAAAATAAAGAAAAATGTTCTTCAATTTATTCGTCTTCTCTTACGTTCTTTTATCAAAGCTTCTTCTCGCTCATCTTTCTTCTTAAAAATGTCCCTTTGAAAAGAAATAGATGGATATCTCGATTTAACCCCTCATCAGTCACTTGAGTTGGTTTCATCTTGGTTTTTTTATGAACTCATCACATGATGATAACACAAATTTGAAACTATGGTTATAAAAGATTCACGCAAATTTATCTATTTTTCAGAGCATGTACTGGTATACAAATGTCTTCACATCATTACAACACTCGACATCATAAAGATTGATCCGAAAAAAGGCATCCTTGATTACATTGTTGCATTTTTAAACGGTGTCATTCTCTTCTTCTGCCTTACAGTCTTCAACTTTCTTTCATTGCGATATTTCGACATTACTGCTTCTGCACAATTGTCCCCAACGCGCCCTCAATGATTTATTATTCGAATTAACTAACGAAACAAAAAACCTAACACTTTGGAATGAAGACGAAGAAAAGTCTCCGATTGCTCTACGATGACGACGACGAGAGCAGAGAGAAGAAAGAAACAAATTTATGTGCGTTAATGGCATTAAAATTAATTTAGCTTTAATAAGGACGTGATAAATAAAATGAATGTAAAGAATAAACACCCCAGCAAATATAAGGCAACAGCCAGTGATACAAAGAAAAAAAGCAAGCGCGAGAGAGAAAGAGAAAAAGAGAAAGAATAAAGGCAAAGAGAGTGAAATGGGATGATTTTGTTTCTTCTTATTTTCTAAGATGTTTTTCCTAAAATTTTCCAGCCATTTCTTTATACTTTTCCTTTTCTCTTTAAGTTTTTTCATCTTTTTCAATATTATATACAATACATGTATATATAAAGCCTTTGCTACTTCCTTTCTCTCTCTTTCTCTCACTCTTTTGCTTCGACGCATACAGAAAGGAAAAAATAAGAATACATTTAAAGGCTAACAAAAAAGGGAGCTTCTTATAAAGCAAAACAAATATAAACAGGGCATTTTCTGATGATGCCAAAACAGTGTTGTATATGTACGCCATATAAGAAGCAAGTTCAACTCTTTTTAAATGTTAATGAGCTTCACTCGTTGAATATTATTTAAACTTTTAGCCGTAAGTAAATTTTCATCATGATATCATTTCTTAAAAGAAAGAATTTCAAAAATTTTATTTAAGAGGTAAATTCAAGGGAATTGAATTCTTAGACAAATTCGAACAAACTTTTTGTTTATAAAAAAATGGAAAGAAAAAATTTATTCATTTTTTACTTTGAATCTGCTTACAACTGTTTTGTTCACTAATTTTAATCAATAAGAATGCTTAATCAAAACTTTAATATCTTTTTAAAGTCTAAATTCATAAAAATTTTTGTTTAATTTTTACCAAACAAGTAAAATGAACGAATCGAGGCGAATTCGAGATAATTATTTGCCACAGTCTCCAACCCTCTAGTGATTTATCATTCTACAGCTATTTTCATAAAATTAACTTGTTATTTTTATCCAAATAAGAATAAAAACGAAATATCCTTTCTCATGTTTATACGTATATGAATTTGACTCTTGAATTTTGTTTTTTCACAATTAAAAATTATATGTAAATAAAATAATTTTAAATGTTTAGAGATCATTGCAAAAAGCAAAATTGGGAAGTAAACATAATTTTCAATCGTCAATCATATCAAACGCAAGGTGCTTTTATAATTCATAGCAGGTGAAAATTTAATTGGCGTTTTTACTAATTTTAGCGTATTCCTTTCATAAAAGGCATACACACACGTATGTACGCGCTGTTAAGAGATGAAAACAAATTCAAATTCAGGCAGCTCCTGCGAGGCATCATTCGCATCACGACTGACATTTGTTTGCCATTCTCGTGCTACTTGGAAAAATTTCGTGCACATGCCATTTGATCTCTCAAAAGAGAAAGAGAAAAAGAGCTAATTGCAATTGAAGCTGCTAAGAATAAGAAAAGAAGGAGAAGAAGTAGATAACTCAAATATGCAGGGTAGATCAAAAGTTACCCTGCCTCCTTTTTATTTATAAAGAACCTGTTCTAACAACACGTGCCCTAAAATGAGGTGTTCGAGACAGGTAACAGCGCAACAAATTTACACCTTTCTCCCTTTTTCTAAAATACATACAATACATGTTGTTAATCTATTTCATTTTCTTCTCCCTATTACTCGTCATCTTCTTCTTCTTCTTAAAATGCATTAGGTGACTCTTGAAAAAGCCAAACAAAAAATAAACATCAGGGAAATTCACATTCATAATGAGTTTATATCGTAGTGAATAAAGAAGAGTGTGTGTATGAAGAGAGTAATGGAATAATAGAAAATAAAACATAATGAAAATAATTCCCACAGCATTGTATTCTTCTCACACTATGCTACCATCATCATCATCATCATCAATGATGGTGTTGATCACCGCGTTACTTGGTACAACATAATATGAGGGCTAAAAAGTTATGAATAGTTGACATTTAATATCGATGCAAATATAAAACAAAAGAACTCAACATTTTAAACTTATACCAAAAATTTTTATCTTTGCATAGATGCAAAATGTTTATTTTTTATTTCTTTCGATTAAAAGAATTATGTTAGTTCTTATGAAAAGAAGACGAACATACGGTTTTTTAAGTTCACGTTGATGAAGCACATGCCTCGTTTGAATGGAGGGAATTATTATAGTTAATTGAAAGCATTCCACCTGTGCATCAGGTGCAACTTAGCTACACGTAAGACTATCATGTGTGCACACTGCATTCGTATATAAGCGCAGAAAGTCGAGACATGTTGCATGGAACTCAAAACGAGTTCACATACACTCATACATTTATACTCATATATCGACGACTCGCATCGTTAAGTCATAAAAGGGAAAGAAATAAAGAAAAGATAGAGAAAGAGTATTTATATAAATGAATGTGTGGACGCTAGGGAGATAGAGAATGACAATTTATAATGGGATCACGATATATGATCTTAAAAATTCGTATTAAATTCATTCGACATGTTTGAATTTTATCCGTTTGACATTTTCATCAACCCATTATGTTTTGAAAGCACTATTCTTGTTGTCATTTAATACTGTCCACTTGAAAAGTGTCAATTTGATAGCTTCAATGCATCAACAGTAAAAAAAACATTTTGATTAATTTATCTCAATTTTAATCATCATCATCGCCAAATGTCCAATTATAGTATCAAAATAATCATTTATTTATTCTGATAATGTCAATTTGTAACACTTACCTATCGATGCTAAAATTACCACGAAATACCACCAGCAATGCGGTTTGGCTTTCATCTTTGCATGTAGCCGATATATCTGCAAAATAAAGAGAAGCAACAGTGTTTGATTAGTATTGGAATTTATTTAATTGACTCATAAAATATATTCTGAAATTCATTTGCGTGTTTAAGTAAAAGAAACTAAAGTAAAATAAATTGCAAGGAATAAAGCAAGGGAGAGAGAGAAATGATTTACAAATTCCATAGGGTATTTTCTTTAAGCATACAAAAAATACTAATTTTCTCCTGCACATGATGCTCGCGCTGGAAAATCGATCCAGGAGCGAAAGAAAGAGAATGGGGAATTTTTAGTTATCTCATAAATGAGCAAATTGCAATGAAAATTGGCACTTTTTTGGCTTTACTTAAATTAGGCTTCAGTAGCTGTTTCATATCATCATCTTGCTTCATCTTCATTCTCTCATGGTTTTGTTTTACACGCAATATATACACACATATATCAAATGCGTCGATGCACACACCATGAAGCTTGATTGATTTTCCTGCCGATGACGACCGAATAAATTAAACCAAAAAAGCGGTTTCGGATGGGAAATTGTTGCTGATGTTGGCAATTTGATACTTGATGACTATTCATGTTATTTAAAAATTTAAATGAAGAGATCTTTTGGTCAAATAATGAAATTAGGATTAAAATGAAAGAAAAAAAAAGAGAATAGCTTCATTAATCAATCCTCTTTTAGATTAAAAACATGATAATTTAAACAAAATTGAGTGTGAATGTCATTATCTGATGATAGTACAATTACAATGTGTGAATTTTTTGACCTTTAAAGCTAGCCATTCTTATAACCCTGGTATTCCAGACAGAAAAAAATTATAGTTTGATTTCCAAAAAATTTAAATAAACTTTCTTTTATTTCTTTCAACTTGCTTTCTGATTATTTTTTAATCAAAGTACATTATTAAGAACTAAAAGGAAGCCAAATTAATCATTACAGAAATATGCAAATTAATTTAAATTTATTCTTTTTAATAAATTTTTAATTGAAAAATTTTGTTTCAAACAAATTTTCGAAAATTTTCATTTTTCTGGTCTGCAATATCAGGTTTAAAACATTTTTATTTTTGATTCATGTTTAAATTAAATTGTTCTTCTATCATAAATTCATTCACAAGCGATGTATTTATGTACTCTTCTGTCTTTAATCTTTCTATTCTTTTTTCCCTGCCTACGCTGCCTCTTCACATTTATGTAGTTCTTTCTCTTCGTAACTCTCACGAATGTTTTTCGTACTGCTCAAGCTACGCGCACATAATTATGCTAATGCTTTGGGAAAATACATTTCATTATCGCCCGTCTCTTCTTATTTTAATTTCTATTCTATTTCATCGCATTTTACTTTATTCCTTAATAATTTCACAAGATTATTTTACGAGACACAAAAAGAATGCTGAAACACAGAGCTGAATTGTTTTTTCAAAAAGTAAAACTTGAATGTTAAGACAAAAAATACAACCCTTGTAAATATGTTTTATGAATACAAGTTTTTAAAAACGAAATGTGTCTCACATTTTTTATGTTGTGCAAATGCATTTTGAATTTCAAATATTCCAAGTGGATACGAGAAAGAGAGACGATTTTTTAGAAGAGTAATAAATCGAGCATGAATACATGCACACAGAAGAATAAAATAAAAAATTCGGCTCTGATGTGAAGCAATTTTTTTTCCTTCTTTCTGTTGATTCTTTTTGTGGCTTTTTTATCATCATCCCGTTTATTTTTCTTGAATTATATTTTTCAGTTCGTTTGCTGTATTTGTGTGAAGCAATAATGAAAAGAGTAAGGTAAGAAAAAAATTTCGAGTTTTGTTTTTCACTCTTTTAATTCTTTTTATGTTGTTTTGTGTAAGAAAGTATGAATAAATATGAATGAATGAGAATTGTACTAGTCCACTTGAGTCACGGTCATTTTTATTGTGTGAGCTTCTTGAATTATGTTTTCAGCATTGTAAATACACTCACTGTGACCAACGATGCGTTACGATTAATTAGGCTGAAATTTAATGGCACATTAACGAATGCTTAGGTACACTTGCTGCTGCTTGGTCAGTAATTCTTACTATGATATCCTCAATTTTTTGAAAAAGAAAAGAAAACAAATAATTTTGACGTCTTTTTGGTCTAAACGTGCAGAAACAAAAATGAATCAGGAATAAGTATTTTATTCATATTTTATAAACAAAATTTAAATTAATTTTGTTAAGGAATAAATTGTATCCTCTTAAGAGTATGGACACTTATGCAAATGTCAAAATATTTAATTTAAACAAAAATTTCCATTTCAAATACAGCGAGATAAAATTTAATTTTATCAATTTTTTGTCTTAATTCACAATTTAAAAGTGTCCGAATGAAGATAATGTAATTAATATTAAAATAAGTAATTAATACTGATTTGTTATGTTTGTAATCTATCTAAAAACTCATAAAATTGAATTTTGAAAATTACGAACATTTTGCAGCGCAATAAAATATGTCACTTGTGACAAAATCGCACAGTTAGACAAAATTTGGTAAACTTTTTTCCAAGTGTCTATTCCTTTGCTTTAATTAACAGTAAAAAATTTTAAATGTGTTTGTGTGTGTTAAAAAAAGAAAGAGAAAGAGAGGTATGTATACATAAAAGGAGATAATCTAATAGAGGTTGAAAGAAAGAGAAATAAACTGTCAGACGCGCGGCATAAAAAAGTCCACTAAAGAGTATGAAGAAGAAATCTCTCTTTTTTTATTTCAAGGAACATGAAACCCACACATTCTGCCCAAAAATGACGAGTTGATTGAGTAACATATTGAAATTTTATACACCTTTAGACTCCCTACGTTCATTCAATTAGTAGCTAGTTAGACTAGTCAACTAAATCATTTATATTTCAGTTGACCAACTTCCCGGACTTGAACAACATTTGACTGAATTGTTCATAGATGGAGAAATAATATTATTATTTAAGAACATTAGAAATAAGTATTTTGAAAATTGATCCATGCTAAAATATTAAGCTAGCAACTACTAAAATTTAATCACAAACTTAAAATTTATTCATTTTAGTCAAAGCAAGTGTGATAAATTTTGAATTGAAATCTTTTGAGATGTACATTTTTAGAGAAAAATCTAAATTACTTTTATTAAAAAAGAAAGAGCATATGAATTGCCGGTGGTGAATAGTTGATATGTATTTGTATATTTTATGCTCTCCTTCGTCACATGTAATGAAAAAGAAAAAAAGGAAAAGAGAAGTGTAGAAAACATTGAATCGGAAAATGTGAACTCAAGTGTGGAGCTCACAATTTGTATAAACCTCCGCTGTGAATATCGACACCGTCATAACCTATTCGCCATCATTATTCTTGTATGTTTCAAACACATACTCACACTTTTTTACTCTTACTCTTACTTCTTTCGTACGCTTCATTTCATTCATAATTTCAAGTGGATTTTCTTCTCTCCCGCGCACATTCATTCAATTTCTCGCTTTTCAATACCTTTATTGCCGTTTCTCACTCGCACAGGCAAAAAAATTACAAAATTAAAAGTCGAAAAATGAGAATGTATCGTATTCATACTTAAAACTTGTTTCCTTCCCAACTCTTGCCGTCAATTACGATATTGATGCGAACAGCATTATAGCAAGTCCATCATCATTAATGAGTGTTTAAAGGGGAGAAAAGACATTAAAAGTCTTTTTGTCTCTTTTCTTTCTCTCTCTCTCTCTCTTTATCTTAGTTTCCTTTTCATCAGACACAAAATGATATGTGATACAGAATTTCCTGCTAACTTTAGAAAGAAATATTTTACAGGAGTGAAATCAATCTTTTTATTGCCCTCTCATCGTCCAAGAGCTCATACTACGAGCAAGGAGAAACTTGATTTTCATATTGATATATTTTTAACATATACAAGTTGATTGATCAAAAAAGGCATGTCTTTTGCCTCTCTTCCTCTCAACTTTTATTCCGTTCTTGCACATTTCTGCGATGTAGAGCTTCATTCATGAAAAAAAACTTGATTTTGTTTCTTTCTTCGCCAAAATAAATAAATTTATATTTCTTGCTTATATGAGTTCTTTGGCTTTATAGGAGTCATATGTATATATTTTTAAATCATCAAAATAGACTTCGAGTTGTAAAAAAAAAGTTTGAGAGGAAAAAAACTTGAACCGTGCGTGTGGGTTGATAGCAGTGGTCTTGAATTGATGTTGAAATTATAATAACAACTATACACGGCACACGGCGCATATGGCTGTATAAGTATACTGCTCGAAGCACTCATGACGACAACGTTGACTAAATTTTCATGAATGAACAGAAATTAAACTAGTTATGAGTTAATATTTAAAAAAAATAAAACTTAATAACATTTTTGTCCCGAGTAGTCGATTTGCTAAATTGCTCAGAAAGATGCTTGTGGTGTGTGTTTGAAGTGTGCGTGGCAAAAAAAAATAATTTTGATTTATAATCACTCACTCACTCTTTCTCACCCACACCTAAAATCTTTGAATGGTAAAAGCCATTCATCAATTGTTATATAGTTGTGCTTTCCCAATGGATTTTTAAATATTCACCTTTTCTAAATAATTACGCATGCATCTCTTGTTTATCATACTATAATTTTGGCATTGATAAACATTTTTGTCACATAAACTTCGAAACAGAAGAGAAAAAGATGATTTTTATGAATGAAACTGCCATAAAACAAGAAATTAATGGCCAATGGAAGATGCAAACGAGAAAGAGTGAATAAAACGGCAGAAAATAATTTTGTTATAAGAGAGCGAGAAAGAGACAATAAGAAACCAACGCATATTTACGCGCACGTTGTTTAATCATCAGTGGACAAGATAAGCCAGTCAGCGACTTGAGGCGTAAAATGTGAAGACAGTTTGTTTGAAATTAATTTATGTCATGTAACAATCAGTAATGATTGTAAATTTACAAAATGTTCTCATAGTTTTCAGCAACGCTCATATAAATAAATACGAAAGGATTGAAATATTAGAGACAGTGGTTTCTATTTTCCATAACAATTTAAATTGAATTAAATTGTTAATGTGTCTTTAATTGTCAAAAAAGTCATTATTGTGTTCATAACGCATCCAAAAGTGTCACTCCCTAGCGAGCTATTGAGAAAAGGGGAGGTAAAACATCATAATTATTTCATTCTTGAAGGAAGGGTCAAACGAAGCGACAAAAGTTTATAGAAAGAATTGTCTCATTGTTCTTAGAAAAATAAAATTATTATTATTAAACTTTATAGTATAGCACAAATACAATATTACTCATTCGTCTCTCTACAGTTCAAGACCTTTCATAATAATTTATAATTCAGTTAATTGTTATTTTCTCACATCAACAGTAAGCGAGTATTATGTGTACATGTCTTTCTCTATCTCTCACTCTCTCACCGTCACCAAAAATGGTTTCTTAACCTCTATCAAAATTCATTAGTGAGTTTATTGTTTTCGAGTACTCTCCTCATGTGTTTATATGCTCACATAATCCAAGAAACAATAAAATATTATTTCTCGATTTAATCGTTAAATTTCAAATTTAGGAACCTGTTGATTAAAACACGTTTTTAATCAAAAATGTTTATTTTAAAAATAAAAAAGACGTTTTTGAATGTTTTTTATTTAATTAAATAGTTTTAAATGAATTAATCAGCTACATATGAGTTTTCAAAACAATATAATGTCAAATAAGCAGAAAAAGAGACACTTTAACATGTCTAGTCCGAGCAGGAATCAAATCTGCGGCTCCTGATCGGCAGTCAGGTATTCTTCTACAAAGCTACATCTCAGAGTATTGCCAACTTAAACTCTTATCTGCTCAAGTTATCATTGCTTATAGGATTTACTTTGTATATCCAACATTAAAATATTTCATTAACTGGTGATTAAAACATGTTTAAGTTAGACTAGTTTGAGAATTCTATTATTTCTTATCATACTTTAAGTAAGTAATTTAATGAAATTCTCATTCTCTTTTGCTTGCTTTAATATAAAAAAATATCTACCCCTTTTTCGTCTTATTGTTCGCAAAATAATCTCATAAAGAGTGTGAGATGATTGAAAAATTTGTTTGCAATTTAAACACGAACTTAAGAAAAAGAGGCGAGAAGCCAGAATAGGAAGAAGCTCGTACAATGCGAGTTGCTCTAAATCCACTTTATTGTCAAAGTGTCCTTTTTATCAGCAAAATACATGATTATATAAATCTGAAGTGATCCCTTTAAAGTGTCCTTTATTATTCTTGCTTGTTTCTCCTCCTCTATACATAAGTTATTTCTATATTATACATACACAATGAGTATATTATCTCTTCATATATGGAGAAGAAAAAATAGAATGTATGGTGAAAGAAGAGAGAAAGAGCTTTTATGTGAAAAATATGATTACTCTCGTTTCTTGTTCTTGACGCTCACACTACACACACACAAGACTACCTCACTCTCTCTCTCTTTTTCTCTGTGTACGCACACACAATGCATAAAATTTCTTTGCCACCATGAAATGCCATTAATTTGCACACATGAGCAAACAAGGCGTATATACATACACACAATCACATTCATATTTAATTTGGCATTAACTTTGCATATTAAACCAACAACAAAAAAAAAAGACAACGAATGTAGAATTAGATTCTCTTCTTTTTCTTACTTTTGACTTTTGTCGTCTTAGATCTTTTTTTTTTAATTTATTTTTTACATCGCTTCTCTTTAATGTATACACAAATTTCTACCTCCTTGAAGACAACAAAATTCAAAAACTTTTTTCGGCTTTAGCATTCGAAAGAAGAAAAAGTTGTTCGTTATGCTTCAACGAAAATTATTAATAATATGCAATGTGATAAAAGTGTGTGGATACGACGACAATGGCAGAACAGCAAAAAAGAAAAACAACAAGAGTAAGAACTATCGTATAATAAACTTTTAAATAAGAAGGAAAGAGAATAAGAGAGAGAGAGAGAAAAAAGATGGATACATAAGTCTGCATTAAGAAGAAAATGCCATCAGGCGCTTGCAAAATTTTTTCTTTTTTGCCCTTTCATTTTTATCAAAAGCCTCAACAAACTACACACATAAACTTATCCTACTTACTTACTATGTTTCTATCATAGTAACTGAATGAGCAAGAAGATTGAATAAGAGAAGAAAGACAAAAATGAAATTGAAAAGAGAAATGTATTAGGTATATAAGCATGTATGTAAGAGATGGAGTGAGAGAGATAAAAGGAAACTGTATCAGCGACATCACGACCTGGTAAGAATGAAATCATGATGTTTGCTGCATGACGAGAGTTGAGTTGTAGCAACACCACTAAAAAGGCATAATCTGGTGAAATAAGACGTTAAAGAATAGTGTGTAAGAGTATAATAAGATTTTCTCGTATGTCGTTTTGCTTCTTATTATTGCTTTCTCATACTCTATATTTTATTATAATGCTCTTACATAAAAGTAAGTTTAATAGTTGGAAGGAAAAATTAAAGGGAATATCTTTTGTCGTTCTATTTATTCTGTCAAATTTAATTCTTTTCTTCAACTCTTTTTCATTCAATCTTTCTTTCTCTCTCTGTCTTTGCTTTTGTCTTTTTATTTCAATTCGTAAATGGTTTCTTCTTCTTCTTCTTCTTCTCTCCTCCGCAATCAACATACACAAATAAAACTATATAAAGTCTTATGAGTCACACGAATATACATACATGAATAAATGTATATAAACCACAACAATATACACACACACTAATTCTAATAAAAAAGAATATTCTTAATAAAATTAAATTAATATTTTTTGGGAAAAAGAAGATTCTTGAGCTGCTCTCTATATATTAAAACTACTTTTTCTGCATTGTGAAAAGAATTCTCACGTCTGATTGTCCATGTATATGCAAATTACAACGTTTACTTAAAGGCGTTGCGATTTAGTGTCAGTCAATTCACTGAACCATGAAGTAAAGTTGAATACCTCTAGATATCTTGCTAAATCTTAAAGACTTTGGATGCGTCATCAATTGAGCCAATTAATTAAGTTTAAAGCGCTTAATCACTCTATTTTCTCCATTGTCTCACACTGCTATCTTTCTCTCTAAACTTTTTATTAATTCACTAAATTGTCATTTCATTTTGGTTCATGTATGCGTGCGGATTATTATTATACATATTCTTTCGTCTTATTAATTCATTAAAACATATTTTCTTACTTCTTTCATCTTACTTTTTCTCTTATTCTTTAAAGCAGTTGTATAGTTTTAGTTCTAAGATTTTGAACTTTTTTGTCTTTTTTCTCTGTATTTTGATAACATCTCATTTTTATTGTTAGTACCTCTACTATGTAAATTATATTTCAGTCCAATTTAAAGAGGAATTTTTATTTAACTGTGTGACTCACGCATATTTATGTCATCATTTCGAAATAATGTATGATTTTATTTTTAAGCAATTGAAAATGTTTTTCAAAGAACAAAGAATCAGAAAAGAGAGATAAAAAAATAGAATTATTGCTTAAAAGAGAAAATTAGATGATTTCTTCATTTGAAAATAAAGAAATAATAAACATGCAGAGCATATGTTGAAGATTATTAGATATTTCATCATCGCCATCATTTCGAGTGAGAAGCATTTCAATCTTCGCCATTTCATTTTCGGTAGTCATTTTCAAAGTGAACTTTCATGAAAATAATAACAACAACAAATTAAAGTGAGAGGTAAAAATTATTTAATTGATGTTAACATGAGATTTTCTCGAGTTTCTCTGCTTTTTCCCTTTTAAAGTCTTCATAACATAAATCAAATTCGTTTATTAATCATCAACCGCACTAATGTTTTTCTCTCACTTTCGTCTTGATATTTCTTTACATCATTGCCTAAACATAAAAGAACAAGTGAGAAAGAAAGAATAAAAGAATGATTTTTAACATCACAGTTATTTACTTCACTGCTTTTAATCAACAACAGCAACAGAAATTTTCTTTTGAGTTTTTCCAGCACCGCATGCTGATTAGATTTGATAATGAAAATGAGCGACATATGTGTATAGCATGTCAAGAGTGTTCACATCTCTCACTCACATGTGAATCACACTATAGTGAAAGAACGAGTCAACTACACTGTGCATTCATGTAAGATGATTATTTTTAATGAGATGATATATTACACATGACTTTACGAATTGTAATACAAACTTCAATTATTTTCATCGTAAGTGATAAAGAAATATTCATCGCATCGTTGCTTGACAAAGAACTGAATTCTAGAATTTGATGTGCATGCATGCTCACTTCTTTTAACACAAAGTGTCTCACGTTACTCTTTTATTAAAATTTTGTTTCATTTTTCGTTAATGAAATTGCTCACATGATGATGATGCAGTTCACAGATTACTCTTCAACACAAACACTCACAGATGTCTTGATTTTCTCATTTACAAAAAAGCAAGGCAAACTGGCTCCTTCTTGCTATACGTGGGAACTCGCATTAAAAAAAAATTTTTCGATTCATCTGATATAATTATTTCATTCGTGCTTCGTTCTTTTTTCGCGAGCATAAAAATTATGATATGAATCGGAAGAACATCGTAAAGATATTAAAAACCATTTGTGAGCAGAGTGCCCTTAAAGAAAACTTGTTGTGGTTGAATATATTACTTAAATTACATATTCACGTCATTTCCCTTTTCATAGAGAGAGAGAAGAACTTGTTTCTCTTACAACAATTTTTCATTGACTTTCATCAATGAATAGAAAAGATCGCAATAAATAAAAAATTTATAGTTTAATAAAAAATTAATAGTACTATATGAGAGATAGAGAACAACACTATCTCATACATGATGAATTTACTTTCTGGATCTTTGTATTTCATTCTTTAATTTGCATTCATAACAGGCACACGTACACGTACAATTTCAATTCCCTTTACACTTCTTCCTCTCTTTTTTCTCTTCTTTCACAATGTTAATTGAAAATCATCATAAAAAAATTAATTCATTTTACCACACTCTTCTTAGTTTCCATTGTTCTCGCACAACGACCGTCTTTTTGGTCTGTACTTTTTTCTTTGCTTGTTTTCTCTCGTACTTTTCTTATTTCTGTATATTTCCCATTCATTTTTGTGCTTTTCCTTTTTTCTCTATTTAGTGCGAGAGTTTTTTTTTGCTTGATTGCTAAAATCAAAGTAAAATTTTTTGAATTTTCTTAGTTTGAGCTCATTTTTAAATATCAATTTCTTCGTCTTTCAAAAATCATTTTACCATTACACGCACGATAGATTCAAATAAAATATTGTAAAATCAAAGATTCTTTTTTGTATGGCTTCTGAAACAACAAGAAAACATTTGATTTTAAATCATGGTTTAATTTATGTATAGGTCCATCAGTCATATCCGATTTCTCTGAATTACATAAAACATTGTACAAAACAATTGAATGTGTGTGAGAGAATATGATAGAGCGAATGGGAAAACATTGAAATTTAGAGTACCAAATAGACTTTATTTCGGATTTTTCCATGCCATTCTTACGATACTATTGTTCATTTTAAAAAGTTAGTATAACGATGACGAATCAACAGAGAAGAAAACTAAAAACCAAAAAACCTTCACTTTAAACTATCGAGATTGTGTCATTCTAAATGAAATTCTATAGAATAGTGAATATTGATTGTAAAGTGAGGGCTATATGTATTATGAAGAATAGAGTGAGTGAAACAAGAAGAAATTAACTCAATTATATCCTGCTGCTGCTGCTGTTGCTATCCATATCTAATTTTTGTACAAATGTATAATCGATTTTCTCTTAAATTTGTAATTTATTCATAGACACTAGCTTGCTTTGAATCAATCTACTAAATTGGTACGAGTGAATGATTAAAGAGAGGAAAAAGAAATCGTTAAATAGGTAGGTGATTATTATAATGATTTTTCTCCGAAAAATAGAAACAGTGACTTAAAATGAACCCTCTTTCTTAAATAAAAAAGCGAATGACACAAAAAAGAAGCAAAAACCGACATGCATGTCGAGCGAGAAATTCTCCCACACTCTCTTCAATTTGCATTGTTGTTCAATGACTGAAAACTGTAAAAATCGAAGCGCTAGTGAGTAAAATGATGCTCAAGCAAAATGATGATTTTTATGGGGCGGATATGGTTGAAACTTGTTTTATCAGAAGCTATTAAAAAAATGAATATCCACATGAAAATTATGTGTAACAAGAAGACAAAACGACGAAACGGACTGAAAAGAGAACTTGAATCAAAGATATCAATAACCAGAGAACAGCTATAACGCAATCAAGTGGTTCTGAGTTTAAAGCAGCAACTTTTGATACTATTATTATTATTATTCTTCCTGCCGATGCTACTACTTCTACATAACCAATGAATGAAAGAAAAAAAAAGAGAGTGAATGAGAAGAAATGAAAAACAGAATAGCGAGTGAAGAATACGATAATTAGCAATTTGATGATGGAGAAAAAACAGCAGTCGAGCGACTTCTGTAAGCGTACTGAAGAAACAAGTAAAAAAGTGCAAAATTATAGCAAGTGTAGCAATGAACTTTTTTCCTTCTCTCTCACTCTTTCTTGCTTCTTTGTCCATTCTACATGGTCGTCGTCTTATTCATTTCCTCTCTATACGCTTTCTCTCTCACTCGTTTGACTGCAATTTAGCTTTGAATTACAATTTTGCAAGATGCACCAAATGCAGCAGAATAAAAATGAAATTGAAGTGAAACAAGACAAAATCTATCAAAATGATATCATCATAATGACGAAAATTGAGAGATGTTGCTATTGAAAAAGTATGAATGAAAAGAAAGATGGAACAAAGAAAAGAGAGAGAGCCAAAATATATGAGGATGTATGGTACAATTTTTGGTCTTCAAGTAAAAAATCAGATGTGTAATCAGGCATTATTATTTAGCTTGCAAAAATTTATTTCTCTGGGATGAATGAGAGAAACAACAACACCATATGAAGAAGAAGCAAAGGCAATTTACAGCAAATGTTTGTTTTTGCATCACTTTGTAAAATTTATTCACAGAGAAAATTGCATTTTTTGTGAATAAAGATTTTCTTCTTCATTTCACCAGTGCATAAATATTTTCTCTTCTCTTTTCATTTACTTCTATACATTATACAAACACAACAACCACTCACCATCGCGTTATTTATTTATTGCAGATAAACTGAAATGTCTGTAATAGATGGACGAAGGGCAATTGCAGTGGAAAGTGTACACATATGGAATAAAAATGAATTTTAAAGACTCCCCTCAGCTCTCCCTTGCTTACACATCAATTTGAAGTGACAACAAGAGAATAATAAAAAATCGATATAAAGGATAAAACTAGATGAAACAATTACGAAAATATTTGCGCTATGCATTTAAATTGTCATCAAATAGATTGTACCATTATATTTGAAATAAATTGAAGATTTCTCCCCTAAATTATTTAGATTTAAAATAAATTTTAGATTTTGTTACTACGTTTAAAGCATTCAAATAGTATCTTAATTATTTATATTCAATGAAAACATGCGTTTCAGATGCATGATTTACAAAAAAATAAAACAATATATTGTTCTGTACTACCAAAGTTTAATTTCAATAATTAAAAAGTTTTAATAAAGTTTTTCGCATTTTTATTTTAAAAGTCATTGAGAAAAACGAGAAAAAAGTTGGAGCAAACAAAAAGAGAGAATAATTTTTTATTATGACTTTAATCAGTATAAAACTAATTCTTACATCGCAGAGAATTTCATCATGCATATATTATAACGCCTCTTTTTTGTATGAGTTTCAAACAAGCTCTCAAAAAAGAAGAAGCATTTTTGCAAAGCATTCTAACCTAACTATAGATGCACTTCAAACCGATTATATCAATGAATGAATCAACTGCTGATTCAGACGCGCTAACGTCTATTGAAAAGAGATTGAAAAGCCTTTTAAAATAAGCATTGCTTTGTTAGATAAAACTTTTTTTTCTCTTGCTCTCTCGATGCTTTATGTAAATTTTTACATATCGTATATGTACATAGTGCTTAATGACGGTAGCAACAAATCCTTGAGTTTCTCTTTTGTACACATATACCATATTAATTATTCAATAGAATGTAAGGCTCAGTAATTGTCGCGTAGTACAATTAAAGAGGGATGATATTGTTCAATATTTCAATATACATGGATGCATGTGTTATAAAAATTTCATACATATACACGCTCACATAAGAGTTTTTTATTTTATCAGCATCATAAAACATTGTTGTTGTTGCTACTGTGTTTCAATTTTCCTTTTTCACTTCACATTTTTTTTCCTTTTTTCTTTCGCTTACGTCGCGCATCATCTATGTATGTGTGAGTGCATACTACAGAATGTGAAAAGAAAGGACGAAGAAAAAGCTTGTTATCTATCTATTTGTGTGAGTTTTCACAAGTTTTCATGAGAGATGCGTGCTTTTCTCAATAAATATATGTATATATGAGTATGTGTTTTTGAGTATTGATGTATGCACACACCATACAATTTTTTTTTCTCTAACAAAATCATCCAATGTGTGCAAGCATAGAGGGATGTTGAATGAACAGGAGAAAAGATAGAAGAATCTTTTATTTTTGTTATCATATTTGGCAAAAGTTTTCTTTTTTTGAATTCGATATGTGTTATATTAGTGTTCTTCTTTTTTTTGCTATACTCTTATTGTAGACAAAATGCATGCCATAAAGAATTAAATTTAAACTTTAAAAACTTGCAAACTAAAAAGATATGTATGAAAGCGAAAATTCCATTTATCATTGCATTTTGAAATCTCTGCTATCATACATAAATTGAAAAAAAAATATGTAATTAGCATTTATGTAAAGAATTTTCAAATTGATTTCTTTTGTTAAAGCATCGAATATTGCTATTCTCGATGAAGAATCAAGTGTGGGATAATTGATAAAATTTTAGCTTTCAGTTATCTGAAAAAGCATTAGTGAACTTACATTCATTTCATAACCAGGCTGATGAATTATACTTTTTGTAATCACCTTCCAAATGCTCTCAATAAAAAAAGAGCAATGTGCTGATGAAAATAAAGAGTAATCCAATTTTTTGGCTCAATAATTATTTGATGATGATTTTCGGTTGCCAGTAATAATGGATTATTTTCTTTTTTTACTTTTTTTTCAGCTCGCCACTACAATGCTATTCTCGCTCACTTGCTCGACTCTTTGGATGACCCAATGAGCAATTTATGTTACAATTTCAATTTGATTTTTCCACTTTACCAATAAACACTTTCATATATGTTACTTGATGAATGGATACTCTTTTTATAAATCTCGATGAAATAAAATCAATGATTGATTATCTATTATGTAAAAAAGCAATCACATCATAATTAGCAGTTTTCTCTTCTGCTTTTTATTTTATTGTATCCAATTTGCTGTTCTCAATCTTTCTAAAAGCTCAAGATTTTAGATGTTCGTAGATGTTTTTGTCTTTAACACGACATACTCTTTAATTGAAACAAATTTTAACATTATTTTTATCTACACTTTTTGAGACATCATGGGTTTGATAACAATGATGATGATGATAATGACGGTTTCTATATATTTTAAAGTGTTACTTTGGGTACAGAAAAATATTAATTATATTACGAAGGGAAGAAGCAATATGTACTTAAAACACTTTTAACAATAAAAAATTCTATAGTTTGTGTGTTGCAATCTAATTTTACGTAGAAAAAGTTTATTGTTCTATCCTTCTTGATGTGATTAATTATTGATTTTTTTGAAAAATCTACTTTTTAAGAATTCACTTATCACTTTTTTATTTTATTCCTTTTAATAGTCGTCGTAAATATAATGAAGACCGCCAGTCCAACAAATTAACACTTTTGATTTTTTTTATTCATATCCTCACACAAAATGTGTCTCTAAAGAAATGACCTTTTTCCATACACTATACACACAGATAAGATAGGGAAAATAATTTGGCTTTTTCTCTTTCTATCTTTCCTTTTCCCCTTTTTTACTAATATTATGATTTTAAATTGTACTGAACCGAAGGAAAATGTGATGATGATAAAAAAGATGGAGCCGATTTTTCCTCTTTTACAATTTGATTTGAATTTTTTTATAAATTGACCACCAATAGAGAATTTTTGATAATTGAAGGTTTTATTTTAGTTACAAAATTTTATTATTTTTCATCAACCACAATTCTTTTCCTAAACATTCCTTTACTATTCGAGAGTGCGATTATTTTAATTTGAGTTAAGAATAGTCACACATTGAATAATATTAACATTTCAGAATTTATTATAGGAAATGTTTAAAATGCATTTTTTATTCCGCACTTAATAATTTTAACACTGTATCACTATTTTGCAGCGAAAACTTTCTGGTGTCTCTTAATTTGAAGGTATTTCAATATGAAGAAATTTTTCACTTTTCCATGGGGGATGAAAAATTTTCTGGACAGTTATTTTTCATTTATGAAATGATAAAACACACAAAAAAGTTTTTATACTTCTTATCTAAGGATTAAGACTTACTTAAAAATCAAGTTTATATAATATTTGATTCTATTTTTTGCATAATTTAAGTAAGAAAACTTTTTTAAAGATTTTCAGAACATTATCGATTTTTTCTATCCATTATTTGTGCACGCACATCTTTATGCTTCGAAATTTCAAGAGAGACTGGAAAAATAACTGAAGAATAAAACTTCACTTTTAAAAATCATGGCTTCGAATAAGAGGGGTGTGATAAAATGCTGTTTTCACAATAACATCAGTTTGTTTATTTTTAAAGATTTTCAAATAAAAATTTTTATTTTACAAAGATTACTTATACAATTGTTTTAATTTTAATCATAGATTATAAAATAATTTTTAAATATTTTTAAAACTTTTTAACGCCATATCAAAATTCAAATTTTTAAAAAAATTTCGAAACTAAAGAAAATAAAAGCGCATTTTATTATTAATTCAGCCTCTATTATTTATCTATATAAAACTTTGTTAAATCATGTTGTTATTATATATGTTTAAGCTGTTAATAAGTAGTAATATAAAGAGTTTTCACAATACCTTATTTACAAGTTTAAAAATATTAGATATTCAGTCGTGTTTAAAAAGACGGACAAAGTGAAAACAAAAATTTATTTACATTGAAAAACATCACAAAATTTTTATTGTAATATTTTGTCAGAAGAAAAAAGTTATTTTGTCCAATAATTTAAAAACAAATAGTCTAATGTGGAGTCTAAAAGTGCAATAAAACTGTTACAATTAAAGTTTCAATCACCTTATAAATATAAGAGAATACAAATGGACGAAAACGAATTTAGAATGTCGTCATCATCTTCACAAGATTTCACTGGAGCCGATGCTTTTGAAGAGGAATGGTATCAAAATTCACCCTATTCAGATTTCTACACGATAGATTGGTAAGATGTTGAAATAATTTTATAAGTTATTTTAATAGACTTTGTTAATGAATTTCATATATGAATATGTTTGAGAAATATTAAAAAACTTTCTAAACTCAATTTTATTCATGTTACAGGTTAAAGGACCTCGCAAGAGATCGTATGCGACATCGATATATAGTAAAAAGACGTCAAAATTCAATATGGGAACTTATAAAGGTATTTTCCATAAGATTCTTTGTGTGGAAAAAAGTAATCAGTTTTTAAATTCAATTCAAAACATACGCTTGTCTCGGCATACGCCTTAATCTATTACACATTCTATTTTCACACGATTATAAAATTTTTACTTTTAGAGTGCTCACGACGCACTTTCAGGCTGGTTATGTGTGTTACTTGTAGGCTTAGTAACAGGATGTGTTGCAGGTAATTGATGTAAAACTTGATTACAAATCAAGTAATCTGTAATGATTACAAATCAATAACATTGAATCGACACTTGTAGGTGTGATTGATATTGGAGCAAGTTGGATGACAGATTTGAAATTTGGAATATGTCCACAAGCTTTCTGGTTAAACAGAGAACAGTGTTGTTGGTCATCAAATGAAACTACATTTGATGCAGGAAATTGCTCACAATGGGTGACATGGTCTGAAATCCTTGTGAGTGCCAAAGAAGGATTTGGAGCATACATTGTGATGTACTTTTTCTACATATTCTGGGCGCTATTTTTCTCAACGCTAGCTGCACTTCTTGTGAAAAATTTTGCTCCCTATGCCTGTGGATCGGGAATACCCGAAATAAAAACTATTTTATCAGGTTTCATTATTCGAGGCTATCTCGGCAAATGGACACTTATCATTAAGTCTGTTGGAATCATACTTTCTGTATCAGCTGGTCTCAGTTTGGGAAAAGAAGGTCCAATGGTACATATTGCCAGTTGTATTGGAAACATACTTTCTTATCTGTTTCCAAAGTATGGTCGAAATGAAGCAAAAAAGCGTGAAATTTTATCAGCAGCTGCAGCAGCTGGCGTCAGTGTTGCTTTTGGAGCTCCTATCGGAGGCGTTTTATTCAGTTTAGAAGAAGTGTCATATTACTTTCCTCTTAAAACTCTTTGGCGATCATTCTTTTGTGCTCTCATCGCAGCTTTCATCTTACGTTCGATCAATCCATTTGGAAATGAACATTCTGTTCTATTCTTCGTGGAATATTCAAAACCATGGATTTTTGTCGAACTTTTACCATTCATATTTCTTGGAGTAATGGGTGGCTGTATTGGAACTCTTTTCATCAAAGCCAACATTTATTGGTGTAAATTCAGAAAATGCAGCAAACTTGGACAATATCCAGTTACAGAAGTGCTCATTGTTACCCTCATTACAGCTGTAATTGCATTCCCAAATCCTTACACAAGAATGAATACAAGTGAACTCATTTATTTACTATTTAGTCAGTGCGGTATTTCCAGTGGTGATCCAATATGGTGAGTTTTAATAACTAAATTTAATTTTTTTTATTATTTTCATTTGCTTTTTAGTGATTATAAGAGAAACTTTACGAATGTGAACCAAGCAATTGAGATAGCTGCTGCAGGACCTGGTGTTTATAAAGCCATATGGCTTCTTATACTTGCAATGATTGTAAAACTTATTATGACTATTTTCACTTTTGGAATTAAAGTTCCTTGTGGTTTATTTATTCCGTCCTTGTGCTTAGGAGCGATCATGGGTCGAATTGTAGGAATTTGTATGGAGCAATTAGCATACAATTATTCAAAGAACTGGATATTTTCGGGCGAATGTACTCAAGGTGATGATTGTATTCAGCCCGGTCTATATGCAATGGTTGGTGCTGCTGCAGTGTTAGGCGGAGTGACACGAATGACAGTCTCGCTGGTTGTTATAATGTTTGAGCTAACTGGTGGTGTTAGATATATAGTGCCACTAATGGCTGCAGCTATGGCTTCAAAATGGGTTGGTGATGCATTAGGAAGACAAGGAATATACGATGCACATATTGCATTAAATGGTTATCCTTTCCTAGACAGTAAAGACGAATTTCAACATACAACATTAGCGGGTGATGTCATGCAGCCAAAGTAAGTATATTTTTAATAATCATAAATAGACAAATGTTACATACATCAATACTTTTCAGACGTAACGAGGGCTTGGCAGTCATAACTCAAGATTCTATGACAATAGATGATATCGAAGTTCTTCTTAAAGACACTGAACATAATGGCTATCCTGTTGTTGTATCGCGTGAAAATCAATATCTTGTTGGTTTTGTTTTAAGAAGAGATTTGAATTTGGCATTAGGTAAAAATAAAATAAATTCAATAATTATCTTGAAATAAGTAATATAAAATTATTTGCAGCAAATGCAAAAAGAAATTTCGATGGAATTTCTGGTCAATCACTAGTGATATTCACTAATAGTAGCAGTGTCCAGAATCTTGGCCCTGCACCCCTTAAATTGAAGAAAGTAAGTTTTTAGAAAACTTATATATTTGCTCGATAAAATTACAAAAGTTTCATTTACTTAGATATTAGATATGGCACCTATTACCGTAACCGATCAAACTCCAATGGAAACAGTTGTAGATATGTTTAGAAAGTTAGGCTTACGACAAACTTTAGTCACTCATAACGGGTGAGTAAATATTTTTTCTATTTTTTTTTTGTTATTCTTAAAATTTTTTCTAACATTACAATCTTCTTTATATCAATACAGTCGTCTATTGGGTGTAATAACAAAGAAAGATGTTTTGCGACATGTTAAACAAATGGATAATGAAGATCCTACTACAATATTATTCAATTAAACACATCATCAAAACTTGTTCTGTTATCGATATTGAAACTTATCAAAAGTTTTCTGTAAGCTCATAAATATATACAGAATATGACAGAGAGAGAGAGAGAGAAACGAAATATTATATTTATTTATTCTTATTAATTTCAATTTTTTATATTTTTGCATGTTTTTTCTGTTTAATTTAATTTTAGCTAAAACAAAGTAAATGAAAGTATATCTGACTGAAAGTGATAATGTTAAAACTTTAAAGATACATACAAGTGAAATTAAAATTTTAAAAAATTATAAGAAAGATCAATGTACATTATGATCATTAATCTACAGATCGAATAGTTCCAATTTATCTAATACCTAGTTGTATACAAAAAGCATGTATAATAAAATAGTATGTTTCAGACAAAAAATTTGCGCATCAAGAGTATTTTATTTTATTCCAATGAATGAATAATTTTATCTTCACATGCACCATCAATTTTACTCGTCATGACGACAATCATTTAATAATAAAAATTGCAGACACGAGGTTGATTTAAATGAATGAAATGACTCAAACATCCCACATATCATATATAATTATTTATATAAAGATCGAATTTTCTTTAATAAATGTTATGGTACGTACCTATAACATGTTGTTTTTCTTTGTTGATGACATAAAAATCCACAGTTAGATCCAATAAAGGGCAAAAGCAACATGAATAAATATAAAGCGTATATACTTTTGACAGCATACCTGAGACAGTGTCATTGACGTTATAAACTTCTGATGATGATGATATTATTTTACTTATTCAATATCAATGTTTCATCATGTCAAATTCACAACAAAATTTACTTTTCTCTTCTAGAAATGAAAAAGTTAAATGTTTTTGCATAAATATTTACTCTCTAGTGTGATACAAACAATTTTATTAGTTCTTTACTTTTTTCAATAGAAATTATATTATTTTAGGCGCCGTATTCAATTTCTCTTAATATAATTTTATTTTTAAACATTAGTAATGCAAATTCATATTTTTTTTTGTAAAATAATATAAAATATTAATATTCTCTCATCATTTAATTGAGACATCTCTTGCAGGCTCATTTTATTGAACTGTATACATACAATATGACCAACGCAGATAGGCGAAATTGACTGAGTATGTACATAAGGTTTGTTTGAGACAATTTTTTTATTATTATTATCATCATCGATCTCATCTCAACATGTATTCAAACGCAAACTACCTCCCCGACTGATATAAATTGGCCAACTGTTGCAAGCATTTCCATCATTCTTTATTTCAACCTTTAAGCAACCACTTCAGTTGAGAAGTAGAGAGAATTTTGTAAAAATGGTGAAAATCGGAGATTTATTAAAAATCGTTCTTTTAATTCAGTTTTTTGAGCTGTTCATGGCTCATCCTATAGCTGAAGATATTTATGAAGTAAGTGAAATTAAAAAGTGATTCTAGAAAATAAAGTGTTAATATTTCTCATAATATTTATTTGGATTTTTATTTGGACTAGTACGATCAAGATTTTAATGGATATGTCCCAATTGTCACTGCATCAAACTATTGGCCTCAAAGATACTACTCATCATCCAACCGATTTTATCCTTCATACCCAAAAAGAAACTCTGAGCTGATAAATTCTCTATTAGGATTGCCAAAAAATCTCGATACCGCTGGAAAATAATGATTTTGTCTTATTTGAATTTGTGGTGAACATTTATCTCAAAAATTTCCACAATTTCAATAAATGTGTCCTGCAAAAAACACTAACGGGAATGCAAGAAAATAACGAAGAACTGTTCCATAATAATTGATTTTGTACATATATAACTTTTCATGTTTTTTTTTTTGATTTCGGAAAAATAAAATGGGGATTTAATATTGCAAACATTTACATCATAATATAGTATGACTTGAGGATTATATTTCAGCATAAAAGAATTGATGAAGTTTGGATTTTTTTTTTCTTGAAGGTGTACAATTTTTATTTAACTTTAAATACTGGATTGCACAAGGCAAAAAATCAACGTGACAAAGAAATGATAATTTTATAAAATGGCAAACATTTCGATCAAAAATATCTACATGAACAATTATTCATAAAAAAAAGAAGAAAAAAATATTACAAAATGTAAAGTTGGCTATATTTTAGTCTCAAATGGTAATAATAAATAAGTAGAACAGTTTCGAAGGTAAATTATGCAACATTATTCGTCGTAGTGTGATCCTCTACAATTCCATTTTTTTCTTCTTCGTTATTGGCTAAACTTATAAGTGAAATGGTCATTTTTCCGCTCAAAATGACTGTTTCGTCTTCATCAACAACATCCTTCACTGAGGGATAATGGGAGAGTTTTTCAGTTTTCGTTTCGGTTTCAGTGGCAGAAACAAATATTTTTGGATCATGTGGCAATTCTCCTTCAAGATAAATCGATTTAAGGTCTGAGTTTTCATCATTCTCAACCGACTTTATATGCATTGCCTCCTTGAGATTACTAAGACGCTTTTCGATTTCTATGTCATGTTCTGATTTGACATTATTCTGATCATTTTTGTTGTCGCTTTCTTGATTTTCCGTCAATAAATCATCAGATGATTCACTCTTTTTCACCTCTTTCTCTTCTTTCTCCGTATTATTTTCTTCTGTTGATGCTGATTCATTTTCATCTAATTTTATCTCAGATTTAGTAAATATCTCTTTTTCTGTTGATGTCTTATCGGCATTGTGCTCCTGCAATTTTTGTTTAATTTTTTTTTTCAAAATATCTCACAAAATTTATTATTATACCTTATTTTTCTCAGCACATTCCTTTTCAATTTCACTTAATTGCTCTGTTGTAGCATCAATAATTCCCTGAATTGCTGTGTAAACTAAATGAATAACATTATTATATTAATATCGATAAGAAAATATAATTTACACTAAAAATGTTATCTATCTATTCTAAGCACATTTTAACAGGTGCATTCCAGAGCACATAAGCTCACAATTTAAATCAAAGTATTTGTGAAGGAAATTTGTAGGGTGGTAATAATAATACCATTCAAGTATATCTTAATATCTTACTTGCGTTATGATCTTTCCATCCTGTCATTCATTGCATGCATTTTACAAATTGTTTGAGAAAATGTTTAATAAACTACTGTAAGTAAATTTTCTCATTCTCATACTCACCAATTTTTTTCTTGGGGTCTTGTTTAAAGACCTTTTCGGCAAATTTAGGATCCGGAACCATGTTTGCATCTAGTTTTGACTTCTTTGTTTTTTTAAGCAGAATCTTTACCAAAGTAAACACAAAAAATGCGACAATGCAAAATGTATAGAGAGGCATAATCATTGAATGAGTGCCTTTTTGTTGCTGCTGCTGTTGTGCTTGATAAGCTGCTGCTCGTAAACTTGCGCCAGGATGTCCTGGTATCCCACCGGCCTGAAAAATAGTTATAATATACTAGCTTCAATTTTAATTAATTATTTCTTATCAAATGCTTACACGTCGTTCGATGTTTCCTGGAGGTAACGGCCGTCCAGGTCGCTCAATAATCGGTACTGATGGATGAGGTGGTATAGCTCTTCCTCTTTCTTGCATTCCTGGATGCACAATATCTTTAATGTGCGGTGGTCTTTCTTGCTTAAACAAGTCTTTAAAACAGGAAATTTATTCATATGAAATAATTGTACAGAAAATAATTTTAAATTAATTACTTGGTGGTCCTCGATTAGCATCTAGACTCGCACTAAACATCATTGGGTAAAAGATTTTAGGAAAAAGAATTGCTATGCATCCCACAACGGTGCATAAAATTAAAATTGTCTTCTTAGTTCCTAAACCCATTTCTTCTGCTGGCGACATATGTCGCTGTTGTTGAATATTTGTTCTCATTTTGTTTAGCTTTACCTCACAATCACACTCGCTTACAAGTTATTACACAATATTTCTCTTTCTTTTTGAAAGAACACTTTTAATCGACTTTTAATTGGCTTATTTGCGCCAGCATAATTTTAAGAGCTGTGAATGAAAGATATTGAGTTTGATGAAAGATTGCAGAAGAAAAATCGTGGTCAAGTGGATTATTAAAAGAGAATGATAATTTTTCTTTTCCTTATATTTTTCTCGCATTAACTGATTGATAAACAAAAGTCCCACATGTAAAACGAATTACCTAATCTATTTTGAAATAAAAATAGAATAATTACTTTGTTATAAAGAAAAATAATTTATGTTATTTTTAATACATATTTGAATTTAAATTACAGTCAAGGTCTTGGAAAGTGAACTTGATTTGAATGTAAATAAAATCAAACTATCTTCATATTCTAAAAATATTTCAGTGACACCCACTAAAATGAAGAAGATTTTTCCAAAGGTTGCGAGAAAAAATAAAATAAAAAGTCTCTCATCATCACAATTTTCATTTTTTGTATGACATTGCAATGCACTTTACATAAAATTTCAAGAAAAGAGAAATTGTATGAAACAAAATGATCTCAATTTACTAAAAATAATTATTCTGTATCATTTACACATTTATTTTTATTAAATTTGTTTTATTTTAATTGCAAGACCATCTTTTTTAATCAACTTTTATTTTATGAGAGCGGCGACATAAAATGTAAATTTTAAAACAAATTTTCCTTGCTTTTAAAATAGTCTATTTATTATGTTATATTTTTAGAAACAACCACCACATTAGATATCGATGTGAAATATTATAATTCTCTTCTCGTCTTTTCTTAGGTATTATCATTCTTTGTGAACCCATGAAAAGATATTTTGTTATACTACATAATTTTTTCCATCAACTTTCTTATTCACACCTCAGTTCGTTCTTATTCTAATCACCATCAATTCTTATTTTATGATTCTATCAATCGAATTAGAAAACTTAAAAGAAAGAAATTATTTAATGAAATTTTTAATAGCGACGCGAGATATCGACTGAAGGAATTAAGTGTAAATTTTTTTGTTCGGGATAAATTTAATAAAGCACAGTTCGCTCTTATAAGTTGGAGTTTGCGCTCTTGAAACAAATTGCTATTCACTATATTATTATTATTGCGGGAGAAAAGGAAAAAAGAAATTTTTGGCATATATTTATAAACTTATTTTCGCAGAAATTTTCTTTCTCTCTTATTCTCACTCTCATGTTCATGTGACGTTGATAAAGGCTTAAATATATACATCCGGATTTTATAATTTACTTATGAATCTAAAGATTTTGAACATCTGCAATTATGAAATGTTTATAATTTAAAATAATATTCTAAACAAAAACATTATTCATGAAATTTTCAAAAACTTTAATAAATTTAAGAGATATCGAAAATTTCGATTATTTTTAATATTGATGAATTCAAGTTAATTTTTAATTTGCACAAGATCTGTTAAATATTTTAATAAAAAAATATTTAATTAATAATAAAATTTCAATAAAATTTTAAGATTATAGTCCATAATAGACGAATTTGAAATTTTTAAATTTCATTAATTTTTTGTATTTTAAAAAACATATGGTGCAAATAAAAATTTTCTCTTTTTCTCAATACAACTCTTATAAATTCAAATTTAAACGTTAAATTAAAATGAGAAAACAATATTTTACAAATTAATAAATTTCATATTTAATTTAGATGCCTATAATTAAATTAATAAATTTTTTATGGTTATTTGTATTTACATAATAAATGCTTAATGCAATTAAAGCTTTTTAATATTTTCAATGAACTTAGAATTTAAATTTCCCACTCAAATGTTTATAAAGCGTTGCTTTACATTTTCTTTAATTTTAATTTTTCTTTAAAACTACATAATTTCTCGTCCAATAAATTAGTCAGTAACTTAATTAGTTTATAATTTATAGAAATAAATAATGAATAATATTTGTCAGACAAATTTTTCATTACAGTTTTTCTGGAAATTTTCGAAAATCACTTCGAAAAACAAGTGACGTCAAAATATTTTTTCCACTATTTTTTGTGAGACGAAAAGATGACATAGAAATTTTTATTTAGTCTTTATTTGAATCTTTATATCTCAAAATTAGCAAACTCAAGTAGTGAAAGTCAAAAAGTTTACCTGAAAGTCAGTGCAGCAGTTATGATTAAAGAAATTTTATATTTTCTTTTGAGTTACTTGTGTTTAAACTCTCTCGCATTTACGATTCAATCGAAGGTTGAGGATGAAAGTTTCCTGGAAAATCCACATTACGACACAAATAATGAATTAGCTGATCATCTTTTGAGACTACAAAAGAATTTCTCGAATTTGATTGATGTGCGTTCTATCGGAACTTCATTAGATGGAAATGACCTGATTGTCGCACGTATTTATAAGGATGTTAAACGTCCAAGAAGCATACTTGTTCCCATGTTTAAATACATTGGAGGCATGCATGGTGATGAAACGTAAGCTAGAATTTGCTTATTTGCATGTCAAATAAAATTTAAATCTAAATTTTTTCACAGTATCGGACGACAGTTACTGATTTATCTGGCAGAATATCTTGTTAAAAATTATGGCATTGTTCCGGAAGTTACAAAACTAGTTGATACAACAGACATCTACCTTATGCCCTCAATGAATCCAGATGGATTCGCTAAAAGTCGCGAAGGCTCATGCGAATCAATGCAAAACTATTATGGTCGATATAATGGCAACGGTGTCGACTTAAATCGTGATTTTCCAGATCGTTTTGACCGTCAATTGATCCAAAAATTATATCATACAAACAGACAACCAGAGACTCTAGCTGTTATGGAATGGGTTAAATCAAATCCATTTGTATTGTCTGCAAATCTTCATGGTGGTGCTGTTGTTGCATCTTATCCATATGATAACACAATTAACCATCATGACTGCTGTGAGGATTCTCCAACACCCGACGATAGCGTATTTAGATATTTGGCACGAACATATGCGAAAAATCATCCCGTCATGAAAGATGGAAATGACTGTAATGAAACTTTCCCTAATGGAATTACAAATGGCGCTTACTGGTATGATTTAAGTGGAGGAATGCAGGATTTTAATTATGTTTTTACAAACTGTTTTGAAATTACATTGGAATTATCGTGCTGCAAATATCCATCAAGAAATGAATTGCCAATTGAATGGCATAAAAATAAAAAATCATTATTGGAATACATGAAATTGGTTCATATGGGAATGAAAGGACTTGTCAAAGATGTTGATGGATATCCAATCAGAGATGCAGAAATTTTCGTTCAAGGAATGGAAGAGAAACCTGTAAAGACAACTGAACGTGGAGAGTACTGGCGAATGCTCACACCAGGAACGTATTATGTTCGAGCTGTTGCATTCGGGTGAGTAATCATTTTTTTAAATCAATTATACACGAATAAATCATGGAGTTGATAAAACAGAGAATGTGTGGGTGTAATTGGCGTCATAATCTTTTTTTATTATTATTTTATTGATCGATTTTCTCATCTTTCTTTCATTTTCTTATCTAGATATGTTCCATCACGTTACATGGAAGTGGTTATAAATGAATCAGAACCTGTCATTGTCAACTTTACACTGACGCCATCCGATGATGTCGAAGGTATCTTCTAAAAAATCATTTTTATAATGGAAAAGTAGGATTGTGGTGGGTGAAAGAGTATCATTCGATTTAATTAACATTCCAAATTTTGCACAAACACATTCATAATTCACTGTACTTATAGTCTTTCTATGATTTAAATCTAAACATTTTCTATTATGAATTCAGTTTAATATAACAGCTGACAAAATGAAGTACATTTTTCAACCAGAAAAAGAGATAAATTATTCATGCATGTTAATTTCATTTTAAATCATAGTTATCAACGTAGAATTAACAAAATACTACTCTCAAATCTAAAATAAGCATTATATCATTTGCTGACATTTAAATAAATCATCAAAAGCGCATGCGAATATATTAATGTTTATGCATTGAATAATAATCTAAATACTTTCCAAGCTTGTGCAAGATCTCCAAAAATTAAATATATTTTACATAATGAGAATTCTGTATTAGATAACAATATGATGACATTTATTTTCCTTTAATTAGAGGAAAACCTAAATGTTTAAAATAAGAATAAAACTTTATAAAAATTTTTCATCGCTATGTTCCTTTCTTATTATTTTAAAATTAAAAATTTATGTTTTCATAAAACTTTCTTAATTTCACGCAATTTGAATCATTCATTAATCAATGATAATTTAAGTAACGTGATCTCTTTTGACACTTTTTGTTATTATACCTAAAAAAACCCGTTAGAAAATCACATTTTGCGCTCTATTTACACATAAAAATATCTCATATCTATTTCTCTCTCCCGAATTCCAAGCACACTACCAAGCTTTTTAATTAACACAAACTATTATATATAAATGCTCTAAAAAGTCACTATTACACAGATTATGAACAAACTTATTATTATTATTATTGTTGTGAAAAAGACATAAACCTTTAATCATATATGATACAAAGATAAATCGAATATATAGAAGCATATTTTTTAATCTCTATTGACAAAATATATTCAAAAATAATAAAGTGTATAGAAAAGAAATGAAAGTCGATTTTATTCCAGTTCATTGTATTTGTGTAAATAGTAATAAAAAAGATTGGATGAAAAATAAACTGTGTTTTATTATTCATCATTGCGTAAAGTGTATTTTTATCAAAAAAAAAAATTATTTTAACACTTTTGCATCAATTTCATTCATTTTAACATATGGTTTTGGAAATAATAGTTTTAAAAACAAAATCATTTAATGCATTAAAAGAAACATATGAAATTTTGCAGGAAAATCAAGAGCAAAAAGAAAGACTGTAAAAATTGGAGCTGATGAATTTGGTTTTATTTTCAAGACTGATTTTAAATATCACAATTATGTCGAGTTAGAAAAGTTCTTAAAGGAAATCCATGAGACCTATCCAAAGCTTACAAGATTATATTCAATTGGAAAGAGTGTTGAAAATCGTGATTTATGGGTGCTTGAGATATCTACAAATCCTGGTATTCATAGGCCAATGATTCCAGAGTTTAAATATATTGCTAATATGCATGGAAATGAAGCTGGTAAATTTTTTATAATTTATATTTCGGCTTTAGTTTATTTCAATATTTTCACAGTTGGTCGAGAACTTCTTATTTTGCTCATCAAATATTTATGCGAAAATTATGGGCCAAATAAAAGAATCACTGATTTGGTAAGATACTTTGTAAACTCTTTTATTATTTAAAATTATTTTTAAAAAAAACATTCACATAGATCGATAATACTCGAATTCACATAATGCCAAGCATGAATCCAGGTGAATAAATTTATATCATTTACATTTCTAAAATTTAACCTATTATTAATATTCTCAGATGGATATGAGAAATCTCGTATAGGTGATGAAGGTGGATTAAGTGGTCGAAATAATGCACACAATGTTGATCTTAATAGAAATTTTCCTGATCAGGTATATTTACTATTTAAGAAAATATGATTGCACATAAACAAAATTTATTTCGTCAATTACAGTATGGAACAAACTTTTTCAATAAGATTCAAGAGCCTGAAGTTTTAGCTGTTATGAATTGGTCTCTAGCAAATCAATTTGTGCTTTCTGCAAATTTGCATGGTGGTGCATTAGTAGCCAATTATCCATTTGATGACTCAGCTAAAGATTTTCGTCCATTTCCGGATCCAAAAACTGAATATAATCCCACGGAAGAAAATGATGTTTTTAAGTATTTAGCTAGCACTTATGCCACTGCACATCGAACTATGTATCAAGGAAAACCTTGTCCTTCATTCATTCAAGAAAGTTTTCCAGATGGAATTACTAATGGTGCTGATTGGTATCCAGTAACGGGTGGTATGCAAGATTGGTCATATGTTCATGGTGGAACTCTTGAATTGACGATAGAAGTTGGATGCTACAAATTTCCAATGCCAGGAGATCTGAGTAAATATTGGATGGACAATCGTGAAGCATTAATTAAATTCATTGAACAAATACATATCGGTGTCAAAGGTTTTGTAAAGAGCTCAATAGGAACACCAATCAAACATGCAGCAATCTCAGTCAATAATATTCAGCATGTTTCGTACACTGGTGTTGATGGCGATTTCTATCGTCTTCTGTTGCCTGGAAAATACAATCTTACATGCACTGCTAAAGGCTATGAAACACAAACAATTGAAATTACAGTTCCTGATACCGGCAATCACTCAGTTATCTATAATTTTCACATGATGAGAAATGATCCTCAACATTGGTCATCTGCATATGATTTTAGAATACTTGAAAATATTCTTCACACCAAATATCATACGAACAGAGAAATTGAAGTTATCTTTCGAGAGCTTGAAAACAGACACCCTTTAATTGCACAATTTGAAGATGATGGGAATGGAGAATTTTATAGCTCATTGAAAGTGACCGATACGATTGGAGAAACGGAAGAAGCTAAAGTGCACATAATGATTCTTTCAAGTATTTTTGAATCATCACCACTAGGAAGAGAAATTATTGTTAATTTAGCCAGACACATCATTACATCATATACTACAAGAGAACCATTAATGATAGAACTTTTGAAAAATATCGTAATTCATTTTGTAATTGTCAACACAAATTTTGATCGAGTACACGAACAATTTAGTACAAACGAGTCTATTTGTGATCCACATTTGAATGAAGAGCTAAGTGATAAACTTCTCAATGCTGAATCAGATGCGATTAAAAACAGATTCATCAAACTTTTTGAAAAAGATGAAATTTCGCTTGCACTTACTTTTACAGCAGGAGATGATAGCAATGTGCAAATATTAAAAGATAGAGAACCAATTTATGCGCAATTTGCACGTGACACGCAGTCACATTTAGGTGCACAGAATCAACTTTGTCCCTCAAATTCAATGAGACTAAATGAAAATGAATCTTTTAGAAAAGTAACTAATCTTTTATATCGAATGTTCTCCTTGCCACTCTATTCTATAAATCTATCATGCTGTAAAATGCCTCCAGAAAATGAAATTGCTGATGTATGGCGTGAGAATATTGAACGTATTCTTAAATTTGTTAATTTAGGAAGAAATGGAATTAAAGGTTTTGTTAAAGATGAATATGGAAGTCCAATAAGAAATGCAAAAGTAAAAGTGAGTGGTAGTGAACGAGAATATAAAGTTTCAAAGAATCTAGGCTTCTTCCATGTGCTCGTTCCAAAAGGAACTTGTCAATTGCAATTCTTTAGTGATAATTATACTACAAAAACAATTGATATTAATTATAGAGATGGAATTTTAGACTTGAAAAATATTACTCTTAAGATTGATGTTGTTCACAGTAAAAATAAGAAACATAATGTTTCGGGCTATGTTGTAGATCAAAATGGAACTCCAATCAAAAATGCTGAAATCGGAATTAAGGGTAATTGGAGAAAGCAAGTTTTTACAAATGACATTGGTCAATTTGAAATGGAAGATATCAATGACGATAATCCTATTTTGACTGTAAATGCACAAGGTTTCAAAAAAAGCGAAAAGCTTGTTAGTATGAATCTTGAAGGAACTACAAAAAATATCATTTTCAAATTAAGTCAAAGTGATGAGGATATGGGACTAAAGAATCTTTTAATTATTTTCTTCATCTGCATTACAATTTTATTTACGGTTGTATGCGTAACATGTTGTGCAATTAATGGCTGCAATATGCCATGTGGTTGTTGTAATGAAGAAAACTCAAGGCATTTAATGGAAAATTATAAATTTTCACTACTTACAAGAAAGACTAAAAAAGACGTACTGTTTCCAGATGAAATTTATGGTGATGATAGTGAAGAAGAAGAAGAACTTTTCAATCCAGTTTCCTTCAAAGGTAAATTTATTTTAGTGAATTAAAATATTCAAAATTTTCTGAATGTTCTTTAATTACAGAACCAATTAAGTGTTATAAAGATAATTTTTCTGAAGACGATTTAAGTGAAGAAGATGATTTAGTTGTACTACCAAGTCGCTCGCAAGAATAAAAGATTAGCATAAATTGCACGTTAATTATATGGTTGTGAAACTGCAAGACTTTTTAACAAGCAACTCGAATAGGTTGTTTTTCTGTTTTTACAGAAAAAGCATTCCATCAATTCATACATTTCATATGCAGTTCAAAATTATATTTATATTAAAGACATTTTTGTTTAATAAAAAAATTTTTTATGACACAAAATTTATTTTGACTTTGAATTTCAAAAATTTCATATTGAAAGCTTCTGAATCTTTTCTTAATTTTTTTAATTATTTTGAAGGAATTTTCTTTTTCTAGGGCACCGTTTACATATTCATTTATTGAAATTCGATTTAGAAAGCAAGGAATTTGAAAATAACGGTCAAGAATATTGCTTTCATGTATTGTCTTATAAGAAACAAATTACTTACTATTCTATGCTACTTACACACTAAACAACCAATAAATATATTTACTTAAATATGAAATATTCAGGAATACATCTGTGTAAATAGTGTTGCATATTTTAACAATTCATTAAAAATCGTAATTGTACGTGTATTAATCTCCTTAGTAACTACATAGTTTGGAGAAAATTTTTTACAAAGAATAAAGAATTTAGTTTCAATTCGTAAAGCATCGTGTTCGGACGCGAAGTGAGTAAAAAAGCTCAGTTGCGGATGTATTAAGAACACTTTGTAGATCCTAGTTAAACATTTTTTGTTTGTAAGTCATTATAAAATTTTAATAAATTTAAAAAAATTGTCGTGAAATTATTCAAAGCTATTTATGAATTTGGTGAAAAGATGAAAGAATAAACATTCATCGTAAATATTTGCAGTGAAATTTCTTTGTTTGTTTAAAGAAATTATATTCTATAGATCAATATAAAATTTATAGATGCAAGGATGGACACTTAAGAAAATGTCAAAAAATAGGATTTGGCAAAAATTTTGCATTTTAAATGTGGTATACATAAATAGCTAAAAACTGATAAAAACAGACGAATTCTTTTGCCTTAGTGTCCATCCATTTGTATAGACGTATAAACATTACAGTTACAATGTATAGTCCATTTAACATATAAAAAATTTATATATCTGAAGGACTTCAACAAATCAGATCAGTACTGTTATAACCTGTTAGAAAAGCAATAACTTTATACATGTATTTCTCAACAAATCCTGCATTCTCGATCTAATATGACCTTAAAAAATTCTTTTTTTATATATCTTACTTTTAAGGTGTAATAGACCATTTTTATAAGAGTTATGAATGAATGGTGATATCTGAACATAATTAGGTCATGAAGTCAAGTTGAATTTTGTTAATCTTATATCAAAACCTAAACTATTCTGCAAGTAAATGAAAATACATTTTAAACTCAAAAACATACCATAAAATTACCTAATTAATGTCGGAGAGACTCATTTATGAACTAAACATGCATCATATGGAAAAGAGATTTAAATGCCCTTCAATAACACGAAACTTTATTTTTCTTTAACACATTATCATAATCTTTTTCATTGTTTAATTCTTTTATATTGAGGTATGTTTACTCATAGAAAGATCTTTCATAATTTAAATAATTACAGTAATGATAAATTATATTCAATCAATTAATTCATTATTTTTTATCGCACATATATAAGTATGAAAACTGAAATTTCAAATAGTTTAATATGCACATCTGGAGAATCGTGATTATTCAGTAACGTAAAATTATTAGCGACAGCAATTCTTATGTACCTAAGATATAATAAATGTCAATTGATCCGATACTTCATTTGTACTTTTGTTGACTGATGTTAATTGTCTAATGAAATCATATTATTCTAACTGGATGAAATTTAGTTATGAAAATCTATATATTTCACAGTAATAATTAGAAGTACTTAATACAGTTTAGTTAGTTTCAATAAATTAATTTAGATTATATTGGAAATTCATTGAAAACTACTTTATTAAATTTCACTTAAACCACATCATTAACAAATAAAATGCATTCAACTTTACACTTAGATATACATTATTACGGATTATCTATTTGTTTACTTAGAAACACCTGTTAGGCATTTGTGTAAGAAATATAACATTTACAAAAAAATTGGCATGAAGTATTTTTACTATCACAAATATTTCAGTTATATTCATTGTAAAATAAGATATTTTACACTATGTTAAGTTTGATTGAAGTTTCCATAATATTTAAATTTTTTTTATTGAATATTAATTCTGGTACAAAGATTAATGCTATTCCCACTCATAGATTATTTGATCAATAAGCATTGAAGAATAGAAGAGAATGAAGCGAAGCTGAAGCAAAATTGTGCTTTTTAATGACCTTCATACGTATACAAAATATTGAGAAAAAAATGGTACTCTGCAAACTTGACTTCTTTTTATTATTCTCGCTTAGTCATGTGTGATGATAGTTTATATTTCCACATGTGATTCACTTTTGTTTTCATTCTTAATCTTTTGTATTTTGGTATTCCCCTAAGATTCTTAGGAATGATATGATAGTCTTTATAAATGTCAACTAATGTATAGATATCACATTGAATATTCTAGTGAATAAGAAATTATTCTCATTCTTTTGCTTCCATTTCAGATGGTTGGCAGCATTTTTTTTAAGTTTCGTTTCGCATATTAATATTTTTACTCATTTATATCAACAATACAAAAACGTCTATAATAATAAGTTAACCAAACATAATAAATAAATCTGAAACTGGTGGACGTTAAATAGTAAGCGAAATAGTTTCAAATTTTAATTAACAAATTTACATGAATAAGATATGTAAAATCAATTAACATCTTTAGCGCATTTTTAAAAAAAATACGCCTATAAGTCCACTATGACTGACTGTAACACGCCTAGAAAACATAATACGAAAAATTTTTAGACATCATGACCTAGTTAATGCGGTCTAGGCACAAGAGCATGAATTTCGAAAAAATAAAAGTTTTCAAAACATATGAGTATAGCATATCATTGGAAAGTTCTTGACGCATGGAATACGATGATAATAGAATAATTTAGATCAGTGGTGTCCAAACTGTGTGCCGCCGCAAAGTTCTAAGGGTGCCGCGAAAAAAATTTGAAAATAACAAATCAACTGTCGTTTTTCCTTGAACTTAAAAATCAAGTAGAAATTATTAAATTTTTAATTAAATTTTTATAATTTTTTATGAAAAAATACTTTGGTGTGCCGCGAGGAAGTTTTCTTGGTCGAAGTGTGCCGTGAAAAAATTTTTTTGGTTAAAGTGTGCCGTGGCTCAAAAAAGCTTGGACACCACTGATTTAGATCCTAGCCAATGTATGCCGGTTATTGACAGAAGCATGATGCTGGTCAAAAACTTCCAAAATGTCATGAAACGTAGACATGCCAAAAGAGATTTTTTAGTTATAATACCCTAGTGCATGCATTTCATTTCCTTAAGAAATTGTTTAATTATAGAGATACAACAGGTTTAAGAATATCGATGAAGAATCTTTAGTTGTCTTCATTGAAGATAAAACTAAAATTTCATAAAATAGTACTGATTTTTCGTCAGTGCATTCCGAATAACAGCAATATTATCACACTTGTCACCAAAAAGTGTTAAACGGAAATATATGAAATATATCGCCAAACATACTGATCTGTCACGTCAAAAATGCGCTATAATCTACGATTAGAAAGGTGTCGAGATTGTTTTCTTGTTTTTTTCAAAAATTAAATCTGCAAATTTTTAAACTAAAAGGTTTTTTCACTAGCAGTTGCTATTCATCAATTGATTGAAGATGATTGGAGTTGGTGAAAAATTTGAAGGATTGAAAAAAGCATACATTTTGGGAATTTTGACAGTTTGCTACATAGTTGGCGAACTAGGTCATTATCTGATTGGAGTAACTTCAAGAGCAACAGCAAGAGATATAAATTATGGTGATTTTGCTTGTCAACTCAATAATAAAAATTTAGAAAAGGATGAGATGCCAACACAATGTGAAGAAATAATGTAAGAAATTTTATTAATATATTTAATATGTATTCAAAAAAAATGTTATATTTTTATTCCATTGATTGCATGATTTTGTCTATTTTTTCTTATTTCTGAATCTATTAATAATTTATTCCATTAAAATTGCATAATTCTGTCAAGAATTATAAGAAGAAGAAGTAAGATATAGTGAAAAATAGAATTTCAAAAACTTTAATAAAGGTTTTAAATATTTTAAGATAATATTTCATTATAAATTTTAATAGATTATTCAATCTAATTATACAATTAATTAATTACTTTACAGAGAGGAACAAGCGTGTTCAAATGTTAACATCAATGGAACAGTTTATTGTGAATGGGACCGTAATGGATTGGGGCTCGAATATCAATTTTTAGCCGGTCCAGTATTTATACTAGTTTTTACAATCGTTGGCGTTGTGTTGGGCATTGCTGCTGATAAATATAATCGATCGAAAATGCTTTTTGTCTGTACACTTGTTTTCGGAGTAGCAATAGTTTTACAAGGAAGCGTCCAAAACTACTGGCAACTGATTGTTTTAAGAATGATTATGGCAGCTGGGGAAAGCGGTTGCAATCCATTAGCAACTGGTATTATGAGTGACATTTTTCCTGAAAACAAAAGAGCTCTTGTCATGGCGGTAAGAAAATGTTTCTTGAAAGTTTTCAATGGAAGCTTCTCATTTTTTTTAAAAATGTGTTCATGAAATTTTCTAAGTTATAATTTTTTATCGACAATCCTTAATGCAAAAAAATTAAATTGTATTCTTACTACATCTACTTAGATTACGCTTATTATATCTGTCCCATAATAATGTTTTGTTAATATTCAATTACAGATTTTCAATTGGGGAGTTTATGGGGGGTAAGAATATCAATTATCTCATGGGCAATTCTACAAAAATGTTGAATTTTTTATAAAAAGAAATATTTTTGAAATTTTTGAGTTAGTTACTGAAATAAATTAGCTCATCGTTCTACCGTCTTCCCTCGAATATAAGAGCCGGCTCTTATAATAGAACAAAATCTTTTTTTTTTGAAATTTCAAAAAATTTCCTGAAAAATTGAAATTTTCCACATTTTTCAAAGAAAGTTTCTTATTTTTAACGTATTTTTTAAAAAAAAAGCTCTTATTTTAGAAAGTTCTTATATTAGAACAAAAATCGGAAAAAATGAAATTTTAAAAAATGTGCTTAGTTTCTAATATAAGAGCCGGCTCTTACATTCGAGGGAAGACGGTAGGTTTCTAAATAAATGCTTTATCTATTAAAAACATACAGTATAACAAAAATCAAGTGGAGTGAGAAAATTGTTTTTTTTTGCATTTTAAAGCGTCATTTGTAAACGCTAATTTTTTTAGAATGAAAATAAAATAATAAGATAAACTCCAAATACTGATTAATTGATAGAAAAAAAATCCTACAGTGATTTGAATATTTTGAACTTTGATGAAAATAAATATACTTGTAAATTGATAGATTGCGAAATACACATATTCTAGTATAATTTAGAACAAGGTGTTTTTTAACAACGACAACAATTTTATAGAATCGCTCGTATGACTTACATAAATATTTATTAATTTATTTATTTAATTTTAAAGATACGGTATTGCATTCCCCGTTGGTCGTTATCTCACCAAACTCAACGTGTTTGATTTATCATGGCGCTTTTGCTATTATTTAACTGGTGTTATCGCATTAGTGATTGCTGTTTTCATAGGTTTAACATTGAAAGAGCCCGAAAGAAAAGCTATAGGAAACAGTTCAGCTCAACAAAACAAAAAAGTTTCACTCTGCAAGGTGCTCATGAAACCAGATGTAGTAATGTTAATGATAGCAGCCTCCATTAGACATTGCGGCGGAATGACTTTTGCATATAATGCTGATTTGTACTATAATACATACTTTCCGGAAATTGATTTAGGTTGGTGGTTATTTGCTGTAACAATTGGAATTGGCTCGATAGGTGTTGTCTTTGGAGGAATTGTTAGTGACAAAATCGTTAAGAAAATGGGTGTAAGAAGTAGAGTTTTAGTTCTTGCACTTTCACAACTCATTTCAACACCTGGTGCATTTGGCTCAATCTATTTTGATCCACTTTGGGCTATGATTACACTTGCGTCATCATATTTTTTTGCGGAAATGTGGTAAGTGAAAAATCATTCAATAATCAATACATTGTCACAGAACAATTTTACTTTAAATGGTATTTTAAAATAGGTTCGGAATTGTGTTCGCTGTTATTGTAGAAATAGTTCCCTTAGAAGTACGATCCAGCGTTGTAGGTGTTTTCATGTTTGTAATCAACAATATCGGTGGAAACTTACCGATTCTGGTAAAAAGCAAATATTCCTCAGTTGTCATTGAAAAGCTTAATATATGATGTATTTTTCATAGGTCGATCCAGTTGCAAAATTAATTGGTTATAGAGAGTCGATATCCATCTTTTATGCAGGATTTTATCTCATTAGCTCTGTGCTTTTCTTTATTACAATGTATTTTATGGAAGGAAAGGAAGATGAAAAACCTATTCAACCTACACAAAATGAATCAAACAATGTTCAACAGCAAGGAATTGACAATAGAAGTTATATACCCGACTCAATTACATTACAACATTTAAGTGGAAGAACAGCTGAAAAAAATTATTATTAAAAAAACTCCTTTTGTCTTCATATCATAAAGAACAATTTATAATGAATTTTATTATCAAAATAAAGTCATGAATTAATATAGCAAGAAAACTATCTATGTTTAAATATTTTTTAGGCTTATTGAGGAAAAAGCGAGGTTTAGATAATTTAAAAATAATTATAAATATTTAGAAACCCGTCAATTATTTGATTTTTTTGCTGAATTGCTGATGAGTATTGATTAATTAATATTAGAGAGCATAATATGTGTACAATTTATCCTATTTGTTTTGGTGTTGGCTAGTTTTCGATGAATAATTAAGTTAATAAAAATTACAAAATACTTTTATATATGAATACGTATCATATAAAATGCATTATTTATAAATTTTTAATTAGAAATTTTGATGATCTATAGTGAGAGAAGCTTTATCGTCGAGAAAATTGAAGTTTTATCCAGAATTAACAATATTATAAATGACTGCAAATATTATGCAGGCTGAATAGAGACCCAAAGCAATCCACCAGAGAAGTTGTTCATGCAATTTTTGTTCAAAATTTTTTAAAACTATCAGCCCAATAGTTAATCCAGCGACAGCACCAGTAATGTGAGCTATGAATGATACTGAAGGCAATGATGATGACGGTTCACTTTCGTAACGAGAATATATTGCAAAACCTACATCGCATGAAGCTGTAATTTGATATAAATTTTAAAAAATTTTGAACTATGAACATTATTATGCATTACCGAATAGAAGAATTGCTAGCAGTCTATAAATTCCATATTCCATATTGCTATAGTTTAGCATAATGTTGGCAAGATGGGCTGCTAACAAAGCATAAACACCACCACTAGATCCAACGAGATAAGCATTGGTATCAAATATTGATGTTCCCAATGAACCGGCTAAAACACCCGATAAATAAATGCAAGCTATTCGCCCAGACCCATGAACCATTTCTAAAGGAGCTCCAATCAAAACTTGCAATATTAAATTAAAAATAAGATGAAACCATCCAGCATGAAGAAGCATATAAAGCAAAAATCTCCAAATTTCATATTTTTTATCTGGACGATATATAAATATCGAATCTATTGGTACACTAGAATTCGTTTTATTTGAAAAGAGGTGGTAAATGAAGCAAATGAGCTCAATGATTGTAATGCACATTATAAAGAATGGTGGGGGCCAACATTTAAAAGTATCTGTATAGTATTTTCGGTCTCGATGATGAGGTAACATTTTGATAGCAATGCACTCTGCTAATCTATATCAACAATTATAAGGTATTAAAATAAATAAAATAATTTTTTACAAATAGCTATACTTACTTTTTGACGAAAGGTTTATCGTCCTTGTTAGTGATCACATGAAAATCATTGATGGAGTAAATTTCACGATCTCGTTCATGTGTCGCACTTAAAATAATTAAAAATGATAATAAATTTTGTCGAAATTGTATATCTTTGAATGAATACAAAAAAATTTTTTTTCTTGAAAAAAGAAAAATTACCATTTAAAGCTAAAAGATCGACTATTTCGCATGTTTAGTATACCTAATTGAAGGAAGTAAGTTATTGTGATAGTTAATTAAATTTATGCTAACAAATGAGAAATTTCTAATTTATATTGAGAGAAAGAATACAATAAAGACTATATAAATTAGTACTATATTTTAATTTCTCTCTCAAAAGATGTTTTTGTATAAAACTTTTTTTAATCTGTATATTATCACAATATCTGCAGTACATGTTTCTATAATAATATATCTATTTCAGATAACATAAAACTTTATATTAATTTCACAAAAAGTAAATAAGCTAATTTACCAAGAAGTAGAAATTATTTATATTTCATAACATATAGTTTTCTGACAGAAGTTACACAATATTTTATTCAACTTTCATTAATTAAAAATATTTATTGTCATTGATAAAAGTTATATTAATGGTTTTTCAATTATTCAATATTTCACAAGATTTTCATATTATTTTATTATTATATATCGTGTTTTCTACACATTATTATTTTTGGATCTTTTTAAGGGCACTGTTTTCACTAGACACTAATTCATATATGAATCCCTGTTTTAATCTATATACTTTTTTGAATGTGTAACGATGATAGTAGATCGTATATAAATTTTATTTTTTTTTTTAAATTTAAACTTGAGTAATTCAAGTATGGTTTAGATAGTTAACTGTTAACAACTTTTATTAAACCTTCAGTAGTTATATTTTTAGGATTTTATCTATTTAATATAAATTTCAAAAGTGTTTATTCATTTCTTTCATTTTAAATGAGAAATCAAAATTTTTGTATAAAATTTAAAAATTAATTAAGCACTCAAATTTTTTAGCTGAAAATATTTTAAAAATTAACGGTTAAAAAGAGAGCTTTAGCAACCAAATCTTTTGACCTACATAACATTCATAAATTTTTTTGCCTTAAAATTAAGTTTAAAAGAATTTTTTGTCTAAAAAATTTAGCCAAATATGTTGAATTTTAATTTTGTAATATCAGTTTTCGTAAAATCTTTTGGCCAAAATTTCTGACAGAAGATTTCTGCTAAAAAAATCATTATTTTTATTAAGCATTAAAAATTTTCAACATGAAATTAGATATTGTTCAATATTTTATGTAATCTTTGTTGCTTTTAAATGTTTTAGTTATTGATGCAGATTTTATACAAAGAATTTCAGCATTGAAACAACAAAAACTTTTAATTTTAAAAAATTTCAAAAAAGAATTCCTATTCGAGGGGATGACAGCTTCTACGAAAGATTACGATAATTTCGAAAGTTTTTCGAAAGATTTCGAAGATTACGAGAGATTACGAAAGATTTCAATTCAAAATGTAAACAAAACAAAAATTCAGAAATTTCTTTTTCCAAAATTTCACTATTTGCTTAACGATTCTTATC
>JACWBX010003997.1:4216-15707 GCA_014622435.1 Polypedilum pembai
ATTTTCATTCGAAATCAAAGTAAAAATTGAATTTAAAATACTTATGAATAGAAGAGTCTTTATAGCTTACCTTAAAGCTATTAAGACTTTAGTTTTATTGCCTTATATTTTGCTGTAAACTTCATTCAAAGTTTAACCAAAAATTTTGGATGAAGCCGCTCTGCTATCGTGTCTATTCCTCTGTAGATATCAATGAATTTATGTTGAAAACTTAGAACTTTGTATTTACCATAATAAACTCAAATGATTAATGTTAATAGAAAATTTTTCAAATAGTTCAAATAGCATTTTTTAACGGTCGTGCTTAATTCAAAATAGCCAAGAATATAATATATAAACATATACAGTAAAGTTGCAATGAAATATGGGAGTTTTAGAAAACTCATTCAAAAGTTCATAAATTTTATAAAAGACAAAAATATTCCGAAAACTTCTAGCATTTAATATCATTATATTTCTTTGATACAAATAGAAAGAATTTTCACCCTTTAATATCCACTTAATCAAAAATTTAAATAAACAATTTAAAGCTTATGAAAAAGTCTTTTTTAAACACCCTATCATATCTACATTATCCTTCAACATACACGCAGGATAATTTTCTTTTTAATAAAAATTTCAAAGCACTTAAAAGAAATTTTTTACTCTTTAATATGAACCTCATAAATAATTGAGTCTCGCTTATAAAAGAAGAAAAATTTACTTTCAAGGCCTTCTTCATAGAAAAAGAAAGGAATAAAACTAAATAGAGTGTGAGAAAAATAAAAAGCGAGAAGGCAGCAATAAAGAATAAAGCAATTTTGTTAAAGAGTAAAAGAGGCGAAGTGAAATGGAAAGTTATTAAATTTTTAATTGGCATAAAAAATGTAAAGAGAAAAAAAGCAGTGAAAGGCTTTTTCGTATAACAATTGTGTCTATATTCACAGTATCCTCATTATAATTAAGAATATATTTAAGTGAGAAGCAGAGAGATGGAAAATTTTCGTTTAATTTTAGCAAAGGGATTGAAACTTTATAAATTTTTATTTATTTCAAGGACACAAAGCTTTGATCCCCTCAAGAATTCAAGTTTTTCTCTATCTTTTTTATTAAATTTATCCTGTATCCAGTAAAAGCAACAGTCGAGTGAAAAAAGGCAGCAGCAACAACATCATTGAGAGAAAAAAAGAGTCGACAATAGAGAAAGGCTAAAAAATTATGATATTCAATTCGGAATTTATAAACTCAGGAAAAAAGGAAGAGAAAATTTAAGATTAAAGCAGGGATAAAAAAAGTTTTACTTCAATGAGGGAGTTTTTTTGTTGCTTTTATCTTTATAAGCTGTAAACTAGAAGGAGAAAAAATTGTGCTTGTTTTTTTTTGTTGTGATTTATATACACAAATGAGGTACATGTGTGAGAATATCTAAAGAGGTTTATTATCATCAGAGGATTAAGAAAAAAATATTTTTTTACAAACTTTTAATATGAGATAATGAAATTTAAAAATTGTTAATTTAAGACCTGATAAATTGACATTTTTCTGCGTATACTTGTATAAAAGTCGATTTACTCAAAAGTGTCTTTAATTGATTCAGATTTTATTTATTTCAGTCAAAATTTTGGCAATTTTAAGTATCATGAATTTTCATAGAAGTTTGCTAAAATTTGACTAAAATAAAAAATATCTGAATGAATTAGAGACATTTTTGAGTAAATCAACTGAGCATATAAGTAAGCGTCAAGAATGCATACAAGTTTCAAACCCTAAATTTTTCATAAGCATACAATTGTAACACAATTGCAGTGCTCTTAAAGTTAAATTTTATTCAAAAGTTTGAAAGTTTTTTATTTTTTTATTATGGTTGCTGTGATGCTATTTGATCAAGGAAATGAAATAAGAATATTTAAACAAAGCTTCATACCAATTGACAAATTCTGTAGTAAGTGATTTTTTTGTTTTGTTAAGAAAAATCAAGTTAACTTGAGATTCAATTAACTTGTCTTAAACTTGACTTTTGTCAAAATATTCAAATCTTTATTTATGAACTCACTAATATGTCAATAACATCAATTTTCAAGAGAAAATATTTAACTTTCATAAAATAATTTGAAAATAACTTGATTTAAATTTCTACTCTTTTCTCATAGCGTGACAAAGTGGAAAACATTACATTATATAAAATCCAAACAGCTCCATAAAACACTGTTATTAAAAAGCTCTTAAAATATCAAAAGTCGATAAATCAATGAAATATTTAAACATCAGTCCTTTCTAACTTTTCACCCTTACTTACATGTTTATAATAATTCGAAAATTTGAATTTCAAAAGGAAAAACTTTTGCCTCTTGTAGGGAAAAAAAGTTAATGTAACATTAATTTAGAGAAAAGGCCTTAAAAATGAAAATTTTCTCCAATTTGTTTCAAACACTCAAAATTCTCACCTTAAATTTTTTATAGAAAAGAAAAGTTTTTTTCACCCCTTTAACTATAACATTCAAGAGTGTGTGTGTAAATTTTCACACAATATTTTTCTTTCCTCGTATCCCTTTATTACTTTTGACAATTTATTATTTATAAACATGAACATCATTGTATGCATAAAGGACATTAAAAGGCAATATTTCAAGTTTTTTGTTCATTCATTCATTCATTAAAGTTTTATGCGCTCTGACAATTAATTCATAATTTAAATGGCCAACAAGTGTTAAACATACAAACATCATAATTTTAATAATAAACACATTCATACAAAATGCTTAAATAAATTTTTCATATCATGAGCTTCGCCTACCTGCTACCTAAAGGTTCACATGCACAATAGCTTGCTCTCTCTGTCTGTTTGCTTTTTATATGAATGGGAAACACCTTTTAATTCAAAAACGTTCTCTCACTCGCTATACATAAAATGTATGTGGATGCTCCCAACCGACAATTAGAAAAAGTGTGAGGAAAGTGCTGAAAAATTAATGTGTTGAGCTCGTACGAGAGAAGTTCTGTCACGACACTCTTACTATAGCAAGCAATTAGCAATGTAATTTAAATTAATTTCATTCACTTTTTTTTAGTTCAAATGTAACAAATTATTTTTTATTGAAATTTTATGGTTGATGTAATTAAAATTTTCTTTTCTTGTTCTGTTGACACACTTATTTAATGCACGAATAAATTGACTTTAAATTTTCGCTTTCCTTCTTTCTTTCTTTCCTTCCTTAGCGCTTTAAAGTTTTCTTCACGCTATGAACTTTTTTTCTCTTCGTTTATTTACGTTTCGAATAAAAATTCTATCTAGGAGAAAAGATTTTTGTTGAATTTTTAAATTATGTGAAATTTTGAGTTAGAATTAGTTATTAATTTTGCCAGGCGTGAACACACACAAAAGTATAAGAAATATCAAATAAAGAACAACAAAGATCAAAATGGTCGCGAAAAAGATCAAGAACTTGTTGTTCTTGTTTGCTATTTTTTGCTCTTTTTTAAATCTCCATGTTAGATTTTCGGTAGTTTAACCTGGTTAATTTAATGTCAAAGAACAACAAAAAGTCTGTGTTTCTACGCCTGGAAAAATTTCTAAAAATTTCAAGAAATATAAAAAGTAAAGTAAAATAACTAAGCATTTCTTTTCATCAATCATTATTATACAAGAGCAAAAAGCTTGAATTTTATTAAGAATGAACTTTTAGAGATTAAAAAAGGTAGCTATAGTTTCTAACTATAGTACCGGTATTGATTTCCTCCAGGTATCAAAATTTCATTGGTATTAATATTTCGGGGACTCTTAAAAGCAACCATTGAAACTCATCACGTTTGTTTCTACTTCTTGATTTTTTCTTTCAAAATCTTTGGATTTTATATTTAGATACAGATTTTTTATTGCAAACTGGATAAAACCAGTCACTGCTTTTTCCTGTCAAAACAGAGATTGCAACAGGTTCTAGAAACCTACGCAATACCTTTGTTACATAATTTCAAATCTCTGAATAAAATTTAATCTTGGGTCTAAAATTCTATGATATTTGAATTTATGTGAAAAGAAATTTAATACTTAAAATACTATTTGTAATTAAAATTTACTTTACTTTAGTTTTCTTCAAGGGGTTAGAACTCTTGATAGCGAAAACAAAGTAACCATTGAAACTCAAAATTTTTTGTTAATTTGCAAGGTAGGGACAGTTCCAAAAAATTTTTATTTTTCAAGCTCGCCTACTGATAGTGAAAAAAAGTTAGTACACCAAATTTTACTAGAAAGCTTTCAAAAGCTTTTATAAAAAATTTCGATTGAGGTTTTCTGTTGATTTCCAAGGTATTTCGCAACCAAACCTTTATTTTTGTGCTTAGTATTTGGAAATCTGTTGAAACTTAACAAATTTTACTGAAAATTCAGTTTATTTAAGAGTTTTTATAAAAGCTTTCTAGTAAATGTTGGTGTACTAACTTTTTTTTACTGTCAGTAGGCGAGCTTGAAAAAAAAAATTTTTTTTGGAACTGTCTCTACCTTGTTAGTTTGTTAGATTTTTTAATAGAGTTTTTCCCCCTTTATTTTCTTTTATTCTTTCACATAAGAAAGAAGCTCTAAGATTTTGTCTATAAAAACCTTACTGAGAAATAGAATCTTAAAGATCAATTGTGATCAAATTGAAATTAATCAAAGCAAAAGTACAAAATTTAAGTTCAAAGAATTCTCAAGTCTTAGTTTAAGTTCTCAAAAGTTCTTTTAATCTAAGATAAAACAATTAAGGTTATCTTGCAACAGTTGATTTCGATTGATCTTTTAAATGCCACTTTAATCACAAATAGTATTTTGTTGATCCAAAATAGCTACATTTTGCGACATTTCATTCAATTGTGTTTTGAGTTCTTACAAAATATTTTAAAAATTTAATGAAAATTTCTAAGAAAAATTACAAATCGATGTAAAAGTTTTCTTTTTTTGGGTCACACTATGGTCACAAAACAAATTAAAAATTTATATTAAACTTTTTAGTTAATATCTTCATCAATTTGTAATAAGAAAAATTAGTCAAAGAACTTTAACTTTCAAAACAGTGACATACAAAAAAGAGTAAAAAAGAGAACTTCTTAAGAAGCAGTTAAAATAAGAAAATTAAATTTTTTCTTTCACAGTTTCAAAAATTATTTCGCGAAATTGTGTGAGTGAGTGAGAGCAGCAACAAACTTTTTTCTCAGTTACTTTTTCACATTAAATTATGCAAATTAGTTTGAAAATTAATTTCGTTTACCCTCGCGCGTTGCACGTAGCAAAAGAGAGAGAAAAAAAACTTTTTGTGCTCTTTCTGTCTATTTAAGAAAAATGAAAAGAAATCTTTAAGATTTTAATTATGTAATTTGCCTTTTAGCGCTTTTTTTCAATTCTTAACTGAAAAACCCGGTGGGAAAATAAATTTTTCCTTTCTTCCTCAAAAATTTCACTTCTTTAAAAATACACAAATTTTTTTTCCAAGATCTCGCTTTGTTTTATCGATTATTTTTTTCTTTCTCGCTTTCCGACAGTTTAGCGCAAAAAAATGTTGCCGATTTATATTTTTAACACAACACCACGCGATGTTACGATACAGATCACAAAATTGATATTAAAAACACTCGAGCCGAGCGCAATAATTTTTTTTTCTTCGAACAGCTAGAATGAGAGAATGAGTGAAATTTTCTATCAACAAAAACAAGTTCAGAGAGCAAGGAGAAGTGGAAGAAGGACCTCAACGCGCTCTTTTCTTCTTCTTCTTTTTTTCAAAAGAGAGCGAAAGCATGTGTGTGAGTGAAGAAAATTATTAAAATTACTTCGACTGTTGATGATGCACAAAAACAAGCGGATTGTTGATGAAGCAACAGGCAAGTTGTGCCTGGAGAGTATAATGGTGACACATAAAATTCCACACGCACACACAAAACATAAATAGACAAAAGAAGAGAAAATTTTCCCCTCACAATTTCGCATACACGCACAGCAATGACGTCATAAAAGTTGCACTTTTAAACATCTCGTCTCTATTACTACATAGAAAAAAAATTTATTTTTTTACTCGCTGCCATCATTTATCCATCCATCTGCCCGTCGCCTCGGTAATATGCACACACATCAATGAATGATGATGGTTGTCTTGACAATTTTCTGTCTAGAGCTTTCATCGTTCGACGACAGCAAAGAGAAAAGAAAAAAGCTTTCAATATCGATATAGTTACCGTGGGCGTTTACGAGAGATCCACGACGAGCAGCAGCGACAACAAAAAAAAAATAAGAAAGCTGAGAAAAGCTTTACGCTCACCGATACATATATAGACAGAGAGAGATGAAGAAGAAGTTTTAGGCATGTGCGCAACAGTATGAAATGATCGAGAGTCTGCGTGAATACTTGACATGTTGATTGTATTTGTGAGGCTTGCTATATATATAGAAAATTGCAAAAAAAAGTGGGGAAATCGCAAATAGTGAGAGAAATTTCTCTCGCCTACATAGAGAGCATTTAATTATAATTTTTTCTGTTTGTTTATTCATCGCTTTGGCACACATTTTTATTTTCATGTACATGTTCAGACATGAGATCTCCTCCCGCTTATTGCGTTGCCTTATTGATGATTATTAAGACATAGAATGAAGGGGAGCACAATTTATGAGCTGCTTCATGAAATTTCGACTTTCACATATTCGTGTAGCACACGCTTGTTGACTTTTTGCGTGAGGCAAAGAAAAACATGGCTAGAAATTTTCGTTGTTGACTTTTTTTGCTGTAATTTCTTTCTTTCGTTTTACTTTTATTATGCGCATCTACGAAAAAAAAAATTCTCATCTTATTTTATTTGTGTAAAGGAAAAAAGAAATTTTGCACAATGGAGTGAGAAAAAGTGATTTGAGATTAAGATGAAAGTTTCTTAAGGAAATATGATTCATTCATTCATGCCTTTTGTGATAGTTCTACTGCTCTTAACTTCTTTTCTGACTTTTTTCTTCTCTCTCAATATATCTTCAGAATAAAATTCAATAGAGATGAATAAGGTAAATATTTATTTTGATAGAAAAAAACCGTTATAAATATTTTTGAATTTTTGACGAGATTTAACGAAAATATGAATAAATTAACGAAATAATTTAAGAATGTCTGAATACTTTTTAAATTAAAAATTTTGAATATTTAGTTTATAAATTTTACAATTTTACTGAATTTCAGCGAACATTGAATGAAGCTTTGGAAAGAAAATAATTAAGATACTTTTCAATATTTAAAGAAATTTCAGCGAAAATTAGACCAAATTTTTTTATACAACAACGAAAATTCATTCAAAAACATGACGATTAAATTAATTAGCAAAAAATTTCTATATTCATCCCTCGAAATGTTCATCCCTTGAATTGTTTTCTTAATAACTTAGATCTATCTCATCAAAACCATTCAGCTGGATCTTCACATCATTTGAAATGACTTCCAAATCTCTAAACGAAAATTGTCTCGTTTTCAAAGGAAAAAAAAACTTCAATAACATCTTAATGCTGTTTGTGTGAGTGTGTTGAAATATATGAAAAATCAATTGAATGTGTAAAGGATAGGAACAGCATCAACCTTCAACTGGTCAGTTGAGTTAGAAGAGAGCATGAAAAACGATTAAGGATCTCACTCCCTTTAAGTTGACGTGCCTTCGAAGCATAAAGTTGCTAGTTGCTCCCATTATACATTTTTCTTTCTTCTACACACGTAATATCGTTTGTTTGTTCTAAAGGGACTTATAAAACTGAAGTTAAACTTAAATGAGAAAACATGAACATTCAAGAGATGTTCTGACCTCATTTCAGAAATTTTTACACAAAAACATATTGAAATCAGTGCCTGTTGAATGATAACAATGAGAAGTTATCAAAATAATAATTACATGACGTATGATGATACATTGTGTTGCTCTTATATTAATTTCTCTTTTTTTCTTCTTTCGGCTTATGTAACAACAACATAAACATCCTTCAATCTTCAATGAATGTCATTGAATAGGGGTGAAACATAAAGCTGAAGGTAAAAAATAATTAGTTTTGTTTTTGCTCATTTCTAAATTATTCAAGCACTTTTTTTATTTATCTAAATTTCAATATAGTAAATTTTACGAATTTTCATTTAACGGTTTTTAGAAATTTGAATTTTGAACTTGATCTTGATCTTAGAAAATTAATTTTCATTGAATTTGTTTCAAAACGATGAGATTTATTGACAGCTGAAGCTACAAAATATGCTTTTGATGTAGATTTTTGAAAAAATTAATTTTCCATAATCAATTTGATCAATTGAACAAAAACAAGTTGAGAAAAAATTACAAGTCAAATCAATCGTTTCAAAGAATTTCCCCTTTTGTTAAAAATTGAAAAGTTATGACCATCTCCTTTGAATAAAATGAAATATCTAAAAATGGATCATAACGACGCAATAAGGCAAATCACAGGAAGTGCTCAAGTTTCACCTTTTCCTTCCTTTCATTCTTCTCACTTTTCTCAAATGTTTGTTGTGATTTAAGATGACACATAAATGCAAAGTCATAAAAAAGACACTATATGTCAGTTAAATACCTATAAGCAAATTCTTGCTTTCCTTCCTCTCTTACCATAATGTGTCTTTTGCTCGCGAGACAAAATTTTGTGTATGTAATGGAAAATAAAAAGCAATTCATCTTCGTTGGGGGCTTTCTGCCATTAAATCTACATCTAAAATACAACACATCTTTCTCTTATATGCTCGAGCTAATAAATTGTTTTTTCTTTTCACCTTACAAACTACCACAAATGATACATTACATGTCCTCCTTCCACACCATGCTTTTCAGATTCACTTTTATAAATGAAATTACAAATTTACTATCTTTTACGTTTCTCTCATTCATGTGACATCTTACACACATGCATGGCAAAATATTGAAGACAAAATCACAACAGCGAATAAAAAAAATTCAACTAAAAACACCGCAGAAATGACAAAGCGAAGAGGATTTGCTGTCTTCCTTCTGTATGTTGAATTTATTTTATTTTAATATTACGAGGCAATGTCTTTCTTTTCTTCTTCTATGCATATATAATATATGGAGGTTTTTTAATGCGACATCATGGCTGATTCCAGTGGGGATGTTTTAAAATTGGATTTTTGTGAGTGCACTTTAGAAATTCTTTCTTAAAGAAAGAGGGATGGAAAGAAAGTAGATGAATTTGTTTTCAATTTTGATTTCATTTATTCACTGTTTAATTATAACATTAAGAAAAAGTTTAAGAGAGTGAATCTACTAAGTAAATTTGACCTACACTAGATGCAATCTACTTTGTCGGCTAACCTTCTTTTGTTACCGGTAGATGTTAGTTTACTAAAAATAGATTTTACTTTAACAAACCTAGATTTGAATTTGACAACTCCAAAAGATTTCAACTTTTTTGTTATTTGAAAAAAAACAGTCATTACAAAAACTATTAAAAATCAAAAATTTATATGAAAAGTATCTTTATCACTTTTTTGATGAAGTTAGATAACAAATTTAACAAATATAGATAATTAAGACACAGTTTCGAAACTTACTGAAACACTTGCTTCTAAATTTTGATTGTGAAGATATTTTTTTCAACTCAATAATCATCCCCTTAACATTGAATCTTACAGATTTCTTTTTTTTTCTTACCCTCACCCACATTTTACCTCCGTATTATTACATTATTTCTTTGTCGTTCGCAGTGACTGTTTCCATCGTGATGTACCAACAGTAATAATGTAAAATCATTTTTCAAATATATATACACACATTTTCTTTTCTCTCTCGCATCGTCAACGCTACCTGAGAGCTCATTCATATTATTTCATGCTGCCACCACTACTTCTACCACCACCATCGTCATCCGAGCAAAACATTCAACTTGAAAAATCAACTTTTTTATTTATTTATTTTAGCAAGCAACAGTACGAAATATTGTTATTGTTTTTCTCTCATTTCTCACTCGCACTTGCTGTTATTGGTGACACCTTCTCTCATTCATTCATTCATTCACTGACTGATGCTGCTTTTTTTGGTATCTTCAATTTTACGCTTAATGAATCCATCAATTTGTCAACTAATTGCATATCCTGAGTCGCAAAGAGGAAAAAATTTTTCCATTTCTAAATTGGAAAATCTCACTCTTACTCACTCTTTGATTCATTCTGTCATTTATTGCTGTGTGACGTGTGCGTATGAAAAATGTTTTGGAGAAAAAATTTTTAACATGAATCTTTTTTTTTCATATTTTTTTTCTGGAGGGAGAGGAAGTTTATGAAATAAAAAAATTCATTCATCTTTTTTTATTGGAAATTATTAAGGAAATAAAAAGCAGAACATTTCTGAGAAAGAAGATTTGAATGAAAAGGAAGGATGTGATTTATGACTTTGTTTTATTCTCTGATGTGCAAAGTTTCAGATTTTTTTCTTTTTGATATAAACATAAAGCGTTATTAATAGTTGAATAAAAAATAATTTTAGGGAAAATTTTAAATTTCAATTCAAATTTGTAATTTCAAAATAATCTGTTTTTAAATTTGCTAATACATTAGTAAAGTTTATACCGAGACTGAAAGGAAACTTTGAAATTTGAAATTAAACGGTTTTCAAAAATTCAAATTTTGAAAAGTCTTTGTTTGCATGTAAAAATAAATAATTTTACAGAAAATACAAATCTAAGTAAAGTCAGGGGAAGAATAGCTCTGACGAAAGAATTTTCTTTCTTTCGCTATTTTTCGTCACTTTTGTTTACAAACAAAAATTTTCGATGCAAAAATTTTTTATGTCAAACTCTAAGCTTCTACAGTAGTAGAAAACGCTTTAGCACTGTTTATAATAAAATTTTTTGGTGAAATGAGAGATTTTTGTTATCAAACAAAAGAAAAATTCCAAATTTTAGATAAAAAAATTACATCATTTGAATTTTGCTCTTTTCACTAGAGCTGTTTCCTCCCTGAGTAAAGTTTATAAGAAATTAAAAATATTTCTAACAGTTTTTATGAGAGGGTGGGAAACTGGGGCGAAAGATTCGGTCCGATTTCGCCCGTTTTCCATTTGTCACGAAACAGTTTTCAGTGGTTTTGCAACATTTTGTTACGCAACATTGAACTAAAATTTTCGGATTTTTATTTTGAACGAATTTAGACTTGAAAACAATATTCAAGTATTGATAAAACATTATTATACATTGGATTCATGGATAATACAACTATAGCCAGATTCTATGCAGAAACAAATAATTTTTAGCGCACTTTCGGAAAAAAAATGCAGCTTATACATTCACTTTGGCTGGCTGGCTGCGGCCCGGGTGAGGCGCGAGATCACGAAAACTATAATAGCTAGCGACTTACGGTTTTTTGTGTTTGATTTGTGCTATCGAGTTACTGGCTTATCGCTTAGTTAGAAAACTATCACTTATTGCATTATTCGAGAAATTGCGAAATAAAATTTCCATATTAAAAATTGTAAACAAAAATTTTTTGCGACTACGCGAATTTTTCGCGCCTTTTTT
>JACWBX010004000.1:0-11702 GCA_014622435.1 Polypedilum pembai
TATTAAAGTATTTTGTACTATATCAAACACTTTTTGGAGTTCGCACATGGTCTTAATTGCATGTGGGTATTATCAAAAGTGTTTAGTACAGTACAAAATACATAAAAATACTTAAAAAATCTCTTTTAAAAATTCGCACATGCAATTAACACCATGTGCGAACTATGAAAAGTATTGAAGTATTTTGTACTATAGTAAACACTTTTCATAGTTCGCACATGGTGTTAATTGCATGTGCGAACTTTTGAAAGTACTTTTTATATGACTCTACCGTAGGGCGAGTAAATTAGGTTGAGCTCATCGTTTGATGAAATCAAACGTTCAACAACTTATTTCACTGATCTGTAACAAGTCACCGAATACGAGCATGCTTTTATTGCTATTTATGACTCGATACTACTTCAAAATGTGAAATTCTGAAAGTAAACTTCTTTTGAACAGTCCAATTGACAAATATATTGAGTTTTAAAAAAGGATTTCGAAAGCACCTGGCGCCGAAGTACTCTTGAAAAGTTTTGAAAGAACTTTTCATGAGATGTCAGTGCTAAACTGATCTGCCACGGTACACTGATCCGTCATAAAACACTAATCCGCTCGTTTAATATTATTTTAATTTATTATACAACAGGAAAGTGCTTCAGTTCTCCAAAAATGTATTTGCTCTATCAAAGATAAAATATTGAATTTATGACTAAGAAATATTAAAAATGCAAAAATATTATTTTTTGTATTTCAAAAGTAAAAACTTGCTATGACTTGAAAGTTTAAAATGTAAATTCTTGCTGATGATGTTTAGCCAATTTTGTGCAATGAAAAGAGTTTCTTTTAGTCTATGAAAATAAGAAAAATTCTCAAAGCCAATTATGCAAATTTTATTAATTTCTCTTTTTTTTGGCAGCGTGAAAAAAATGAAGAAAACTTTTTTCTTTAAGATGTGATCAGAATGAAAAGCACAAAATGAAGAAAAGCTCGAATTTTATGTTCTAATTTTAATTATGGAGATTTGTAAAAGTCCTCTAATTAATGTCCCTTCTTAATGTGCCTTTAGCATTGTGAGAAAGTAAAAAAAGAATGCCGCTTTATAAACAAATTAGAAAAAGTTTTTGTGTGACATTAAAAATCTTCAGATAAAAAGTCTGACATTTGGTGCTGTTTTAATTATTTAATCAGCATCTGCAATCGTATGTTAAAAATAATTTCTGTTATTATACTTAAATATTTCAAAAGCATACCAATTGACTTTCCAAATATTCAAAAGTGGACATACTTAACCCAAATATTCTGTTTGAAATGTTTAAATTAAATTTCATGTTGCTGAATATGCCATCACTACAAAATGTCACATGCAATATTTTGATGAAATTTTATAGTTTCTTTTTTTTGTTTTGATTTCATTGAAAATAGCTTAACTTAAATTGAAAATAAAAGTTTATGGGTATTTAACACATAAATTTTAGCGAGTAATTGTAATAAATTTTAGTTTCATTCGAAAATAAATAATTCAACTACACATTCAAAGAAAAATTAATTTTGTCGCACAAAATTGATGACATTTGAAAGAGAATTTCTGCAGCTTGAATATTTATATTTCAATTGATTATTTATATTTTTTTCGCACTACACAAATTACAATTTTATTTGAATGAAACAGCTTGCACAAGCTAAAAAAAGTTGTTTTGTTGTTTTTTATTTGAATAAATAGAACGGATATTCAGAATAAAATTTTATTCAAATCAATAAAACATTTAAAGCTACAAATTTTCGTTCAATTTTTTTTGCCAACATGCGAAAATTAAAATACTAATTTCACAAAAATTTCTTTTCTACTGTTCTCAATTTCTTAGTTTCATAACTCAATGTCATAATCTACCTCGGCATGAGCACACAAAAAAGAGAGAGAAAAATTTCACACATTAAAATGAACTTTTATGCTATTCTCGTCGTCAGCATTTTTAAATCTCGCTTTTTGTTCGTAGATATGCAAAATACTGGCTAGTTCGCATAGTTCATAAATCATAAAGCTTGTGTTGCCTTTTTGTGTGTGCTTACTCTCCTGAATTGCTTGCATTTATAAATTAAAAGCTCTTTTGCTATTCAGAAACAATTTTTAAAAGAAGAAAGAGAATGAGTGAGGAAGGAGAAAATATATTGTATCAGAATGAGAGTGAGAAAAATGTGCTTATGAAGACTTTTACTCACTTTTTTTTAATTGATTTATAATAAAAGTTTTTAGTTATTATAACAAATAGTGATTTTTATTACAAGACTCTTCTTTTATTAATATGGAAAAAAGTCTTTGGATATTTTCCGCTGAGGATTTTTATTGCAATTTGATGAACTCAAAGGAAGTTATGTCCTAAACCAAAAGCTACATAAGTCTCAATAAATCTTTGACAATTTACGACATTAAATGGTCAATTTCATACGCTTGTTTATGAAGTTCTTATTCAAATATTACAGAAAGGTCAGTATCAATGTTTGTGTTAATAAAGAGGAATAAAAATAAAAATGACTCTTTACCCAGTAACAGACTAAATGTCGCATTGCATTGAGACATTAAACTCCATTGAGTATTTTGTGTGATTCGATAAATTGTGATATAAATCACAATATCACAAGTCCTTAAACATTGATTACATTTCTAACTTGCCCTCCTCATCATTTTCTTCCCAACTCTCGGCTCACTTGATGACAGCGATAATTTTTTTATGACTTTTTCTTTTTCTCAATATATCTTACACTATATAAGTCATCAAGAGAATTCTCAGTGAAGCTCTATTGTCGTTTAATGCAGATTGAATTTCGTGTTGTTGAAATTGGATAAAGATTAAATTTTAAGGTTAATTCTAGAAATTTATTTTAAAGAAAGATTTTATTTGTCAATCAAAAATTTCTTTCATTAATTCTTGAGATGATTAAAGACACAAAAGTCGTGTAGAAAAAATAAAGCAACCACATAAGATGAAGAAAAGTATTGAATATAATTTGAATGATAAATCGATACAATGTACTTCATTCATTTATAATGTGCTCTTCATTCTTCTTCGACTTGTTCTTTGTGCTTGAAGCATAAAAGGAAAGAGTGTACGAAGCAAGGTTGATGGCTGAAAATAATGAATTCCTTCTTGCTTTTCAGTGCCGCCCTTATTCTTATTTTTCGGATATGTCAAAAAAATTTGAATATTTTTTTCTTTCTCTCTTGCTCTGAATCAAGTAATTTCGAGCTTTTTAAAGTGTTAAGACTTTTCAGTTTTTGTATGAATTAAAAAATTGTTAAAAATTGCAAATAGCTAATATTTTTGAAATTATAAAAGAGAAGTTAAAGTAAAAGATGAAAGCTTAAAAACTGATAGAATAAAACAAAATTAAAAAAATTAAAACAAACCTCAGCAAAGCACAAAAACTCTTCATTTTTTTGTATAAACATTTACTTTCTTTACTTCTAAATTTAAGAGAATATTAGGTTTTGCGCTTTATTTGGCTTTAAGAACAGAATAGTATGAAATTTTTCTTTAAATAAAATTATTTATAAGTGCAAAATTCGAGTTCATTGAAAATTTAATGAGAAATCCCCAGAAATGCTAACTTAATAAAGATGACAAAGTATATGTTGCTACTAAAAATAATTTTAAAAAATTTGTGAATAATTAATTATTTAATAACGAAATTATACAGCTTATCTTATTTATTACATTAAAAAGTGTAAAGAATTTGAAAATATTTTCACTTTTTTTTTTATCGCTTATTTTCTCACTTTTCTTTTAATCACATTAAGCGAAATTACCGTCATCATCTTGTTTATTGAGGTGGAAAAATTCCAATGAATAAAATGCTTTGTTAAAATTAAAACTTTACGATGAGTTTTAGCTTTTCACCAGAAAAGCCAAGTCAATGAAATCTTCACAAACTCTTCTTCTGTCTTATAATTTATGACAGTTTTCATGGTCATCATCTTTATTATAGTATACACAATTGTAATTAAGCTCTCTCATGAAAATGAGCAATAAACAATTTGATGACTTTGATGTATCGCTTGTGAGAAGATTGAGAGAGGATAAATTGAGTTAAAATTTTCTTTTTTATATTTTATGTCTCGTCATTAATTAAATTAAAAATTTTTTCTCTTTTTTATTTTTAAGAAATTGACGTTGTCTGAGTTTTAAATTAAATTAAATACACAAGAGAGAATAAAAGTTTTTCATACAAAGTCAATTATAAAGTAAAATTTAATTTTATTTATGTAGAAGTAGATATGTGAATAATATTTTCTTTCTCTATAGAGATGAAATGATTTATTCATTGAATCATTGCAACATCAACTCAATTAAAGCTTAACGATAATCAGCAAAATAAATTCAATTTTATTTGAATAAAAAATTTACACATTCTTATTCTTTTTATAAACAAACACTAAGCTTTTTACTATTCTAAAATTCTAGCCTTCTTTAGTGAATGAATGAATAAATAAAATCTTGATTTATTTGAAATTTTTATGAAAGTTTTGAGGCAACAAAAAGAAGAAGAAAAATAAAAGATGCTGTGGGAAAAGTTTTGTCTATCTCTTAATAAAATTATTCTTTTGTTGTAAGGAAGTTTCTCTTTTATAAGTGAGAAAAAGAAATGGTTGAAACTATGTTGTTGAGAGAGAAAAAGCCTTTGGTTATTAGACTGTAGAGAGTTGAATATTGAATATTACAAAAGTTTGACTAGAGAAAAGTTTAAAGTCAACTCTTTGAATAACCAAAATATGAGTATCACTAAAAATTTCCATAATTACAATATTTTGTCTATAAATTTCAATTAAGACTAATTAAATACATACAGATTCACACTTCGCATGATCTTTGTCAATTAGTTAAATACTATACTAATCTTTTTAATAAATAATTCACATTTATTATCATCGACAGTTCTAATTTATTAACATTCATCCGTCGCTTTACCTTAAAGCATTTTTCTCTTTCCAATCACATATCAGAGTCGCTTTAGTATCATTTGGAATTCTATCCTCGCAATGTTACAAACGATAGCAAGTAAGTGAGGAGGAGAGAAACAGTGGGGAAATATGTTAATGCTAATCTATGTCGTGCACGAACTTTCATTGAACTTTTGCTTAAAATATCCTATTAGCATTTGTACAAAAGTTTCGTTATGGATATCTCTCGAAAGAGAGTTTTGCAAAGGTAGCGAGGATGAAAGATGTAGATTAGACTTTGTTAGGCTGAAATTTGGTGAAAAATTTTGAATTGTGAAGATTTATTTTAAAATTGACCCAAAAATGTATCTTTAAACTGATTATTCAAAATTATCCTCAATTATTTACTCCCTAAGCTTCAAACAAAAAGCTCGAAATTAGAAATTCGAACAACGAAGGGACAAATATCGCACGTGGGCTTGTGTGCGAAGTGAATATAAATGTCGTATTGACGTAATTAAAATTTTAATGTTACACCACAGTAAGAGGGAGATTACAATTTGTGCGACAGCATGTTTGTTATCTGATTATGTGAATGTGCGAATGTTCATCAAAATTTCTAAATCTAAAATGTTTAGTCCCTTTTCAATGTTTACCTTCAAACCACAAATAGTACACCACATCTCTTGTTCCTCATATTAAACTGGTTGTTTGGAATAAAACATGATTAATCAATTATGACGTACGTGTTGTAATTGACTTAATAACATAAAACCGGATTCACAACCATTATAGAGTCGTTAAATACACGTACGTTCAGTTGTTATATTTTCCTGGCAGCGCACAGTTGAGAATGAATTTTTTACCTGCAATAGGAAAAAAAGGATGAGAAAGTTTTTTTATATATTCATGTGCAGCTCTTTTTCGTTTTAATGAGATTCAATCGATGAAAATAGCACTGTGTGAGGTAGATAACTAACTAGCATTACTGAAATTCATTCGTAGTTTTTACTTGTAACCTAAATTTCTTCTTTTTACCTATGAATCCAATTAAAATTGAAGGCAATTCAATAAACATGCTCATTTCCCATAAAATATAAAAATTTATAATATATGCAAGAAAATCTATTGAAAATATCTATAAACTCAAGACATGATGTTCTGCGTCATATTAACGACAAGATGAGAACACGTGTAGAATATTAAGATAAGAAAAAATTACAATAGAAAATTTTCATGTGATGGTGTTTTGAAAAGACGATAAAAATATTCTCCATAAATCGAAGAATTTGAACGTATTTTTGTCGCTACAGATCAGTGTCTATTAATAAATATCAAAAATAGATTTTTTCAAAAAAAAATAATGATGTTTACATTTTTCAATAAAGAAATTCAAATTTGCAATTTTTCAACTTCTTAAATATGACGCAGCTTTTAACAGAGCGATAATTAGGTATATCGTCAGTACAAATCAAACGCAAAAAACTGGAAATCGTTAGCTTTTGTTGAAGCAAAGATTTAGTGCCTCACTCAAACAGCCAAACAACCATCGAAATTGAAGTTATGAGCTGAATTTTCCATAGAAATATTTGCTAAAAAATAATTGAAGTAAAAATTTCTTAACATAAATATTTTTATGATTTGTTTCTTATTATCAAGTTTAATATATTTTCAATGGTTATAAAACTTTCTATATTTTCTTGATATAAATATCTGTGTCGTAAATCTGTGATACGAAGAATGAAGTTGCAAAACAATTCTCAGAAAAGGTGTTAGTCTCATGCCAATGGCTAATGAAAAATTACTTAAGTAAGATTTTCAAGAAAAAGCTTGTTATTGTCAACTAGTCTTAAAAGATAAATAATAAGAATGAAAAATATCTTTTGATTGAAGGAAACAAAACAATTGAAAAGTTGAGAGTATGAATGAAACAGAAGTTTGTAAATAATCATTGTGATTGATTTGTACAAAATTGGAAATAAAAGAAAAAAAAATTCATGTCACATAATATCAATAAAATTTTCATGTTCATATGAACGGTGAACAATAACGATAACGACAATGAAGAAAAATGTATATTCACTGATTGAGCACGTATATGCTTTAAATACATCTCGAGTGTAAAGAAAAAAGAAATTTACGACTCTGAAATTTCGCATGAGATTAACAAAGATATGTGTCACACTTGCCATTGCTTGCAATTGTCGACATGTCAATTTAAAAAAGGGTGAATATGGCAAAGCAATTTCTCTAACCATTGATTTATTGTCTATTGATTTCCTAACACACTACAAGAGCACTCTTACTATTCAATCAATGTTCCACTTTCATTTTTCTCAACTCCTTAATATTTTAAACTATTTACTGCTGGAAAAGGAAAAAGAGAAAAATCCTCAATGGAAAAATATTTTTTTGTTAAGGATGAAAATTATTCCATAATTGGGTTGAGTTTTTTTGCCTTTTGGTATCTTCACTCGCTCTCTACTCTCTCATCATTGTGCTGAATATTTAATGTACAAAATATGTTCGATGATAGACAGGTGTCGATGTGAGAATGTATATAAAGCTTAATGTGGAAAATGTTATGCTTCACTGAGCATTGCTGAGTAATTTAATCTAGTTGTGATAACTTTGTCAAAAATATTCTTTCTGTCATTATTTTGATACTATATGTAGAAATTTATTATTTGTCTATAAAAGATGCTAAAGGTATTTTTTCCATAATTTCTAGTTTATTAAATTTATAATCATAGAACTTCAATTAAGCACATTTCAATCAATTGATAGAAATTAATGTTTATTTATTTAGTGAAATTAAAGAATTTCTAGGTCTTGTTTTAGCATAAGATAATGAAAAATATGTTCTTATAAATTTACAGTTATAAATTCTCCGCTGTAAAAATATCAATAAATGTAATATTTAAATACGATAGAAATTTTCAATAAGAAGTTGGATGTAGTGTTTTTCCATTTCCCGGGAATTGAGATTTCCGGGAACGGGAACGGGAACGGGAATGAGTCAAAAACACTGTGAAAATCACCACAATTTTATTAAAAAGTTGTTAAAAACAATGAATTTTTACATATTTAACAAAATTCATTAAATTTTTGCTGATAACTTTAACATTTTCATGATTTTTAGAGCAAAATAAATTTTTACAAAAAAATTTATAAATGCCATTAAAAATGGCTGATTTTGAGTTTTTTTCGTGTTTTTGTTCATTATTTAAGAAAACATATGAAAATTTTTTAAAATTAACAATAAATTAAAAATTTTCTTCAAAAATTTTCAAAATTTTCTTCATTCCCGGGTCCGGGAATTCCCGAAGGATTTCCCGGGAATATTCCCGATTGGAAAAACACTAGTTGGATGAGTGTTAAAATTTCATTGATATTTTTGATGAATTTTTACTCAATTTCTTTCTTTTACTTCTTTGCAACTGTCGTTGAGTTGTTATTTTATATGACCATTATAAGTTGATGAGCTTTAATGAAAATTAAGTGGAAGAAAAAAATAATTTATATAATTTTGTTCTCTGCTTTTTTGTTCTTTTTCCAATAGCCCCTTTCAATCTCACATCATCATCAACATCATCGTATGGTCCTTAAGGGATTTCTGACCTTTTCCCTCTCTACTTTTTCTTTGGTTAAGATTTAATGCACATGAGGTTTTTACGTCTTATTCCGCTTCTCTGCTTATCCACAATAATGTAATGGATTTGTATATGCTCTTTGGCTTTTCTCTCTCTCTCTCTCTCCTTTGGTTTCTAGCTTATTTATGTTAATGATTGAGCAATAGAGTGAAGCTCAATTTTTAAAGAAATATTTTAAGTGTGGAGTATGCTTGTAAAAAAATGCATCAAGAAAAAGATTTTAACTTTTTGTCAATCGGTTTTAAGTCATTTTGCATTATTAAATTCAGTTTAAAATTTTAATGTCCAATGTTTTGAGAAAGTTTGCTGCAATATTTTTATTGACTTTTGTTAAATCTTTAGATATGAAATTGAAATGTAAGTGAAAAATCTCGCTAATAAAAAGTCGCAGAAAAAAAACACTTCAGAATTAAACAGCTTGTTTAAAAAAGAAGAAAGGGATTTGTTACTCTTTCAAAAAAGGTTCTTGTGACTAAAATAAGCAAGAGAGTGCTTAATGCAAAGAGTTAAGCTAAATAGACCTTGTCAAATTATTTATTTATGAAGGGATTTTCCATGAAGTGTGCTTTCAAGTGTGGGATTTTGTTCATTTAGCCTTTCTTGAACTAGGAACGAATAATTTTTCCTCTTTAATTAATTATGTCATGGAGATTTTTCTGTCATACATTTTTAATGATTTGATGATTATAAATTTTACTTTAATGTGGTCGAGTCATGACAGCGATAATCTCTTGAAGTATTTTTCTCTTCGAGTCCTTGTGGAGGCTTTTTCAATTGAAATTCGTGCTCGGAGGCTGAAATAAATTTATTTATAGCCTACGCAACGCACGTGCTTGAAATTAAAAAGAATTATGTTGATGAAGAGCAAATAGGTGGTTTAAACTTTTCATGCTTTGTTATCAAATATCTAAAAAAATTTAGTTTTTGAAACTCAATTGAAGTCAATTAAAGTTTTTAGAGCTTCTCTATTTATGTATTTATTTGTAACTTCCTGTACTATAAGGCTATATATGGTACATAAATTATCAATAATTTTAAAACGATTTACAGTTTTTATAAAATTATTTGAAATAACAATAATAATCTTTCTTTTTGCTGTTTAATTTTAAGATCTTTTAAACATTTGAAAAAAATAAACAAATTTTTTTCTTTCCATTAGAGTCGTGGCTCTAAATAAGTATTTTTTTATATTTTTATCTACTATGTACATTATACACACATTTAGAAGTATCAGATGTTGATATGAAAATAATTAAAGTAGCATCATATTTCACACGTTCACTATCTTAAAAAGTTCAAAGAGTGCTTGTAAAAATGCGCCAGCATACACACACATTTATCGTACACGAAAAAAAGATGGAGAGATGACGTCAAGTGCTGAAAAAGAAAACTTTGTACATAATCATGATGATAATTGAAATTTTCAATGGACTTAAGTGGTTTCATCTTCATTTTTTGCTTTTGTATTCATTTCTTAAGCCTTGAGTGATTTTCATCATAATTGATAAGATGATAGTGAGAAACTTTTAAAAACACCTTTAGAAAAAAATCTGTTAAAGCAAAAAAATTTAAAATCTTTTAGTTTTACAACAAAAGAAGCAATTAACAAATTTCTTTTCGTTACCAGTTTTAAATCACTGTTTCAATGTAAGCCTTAACAATTTCAAAAACTTTTTTTTTTCATTTCTTTAAGATTGCCAAAATGTACTTGGAAAACACAACACGAAATTTACTTAAAAGCCAATTTCGCTCCTTTTTCTTTTCTTCAAATAATTGTCCTGTCTCTGTGACACACAAACAAAAAAGAAGAAAAATTTCAAACAAAAAACTGAGAAAGTCAGCCGCAAAGCAGAAACTTTTATGGCCAAATATCGTTAATGTTTGTAGTTGGCAGAAAGAGAAAACTTTTCCATTGCAATCTGAAAATGATACAAGAATAAAAAGAGCGAGACAAGAATTTTCATACTTGTTATGGCCACTTAAGTCTCTTTGTCCCTCATAACTGCTGCTGCTACCACTTGTGTTTTGATGTTACTATTATTGTTGTTATTTATATGAAAAGAGCGGTAGGATTATTGTTAGAGTAAAAGCTATTGTCGCATTCATATCATCAATTGTGTTCGGTCGATTTGGATTTGTATTAATGCTTCTTTTATTTAATTACTCAATTAATCTTTTTCTATTGCTACTGTTGTTTGCTGTGACAGAGATTTGAGGCTTGACCTAGCATTTGAGGTCATATATAGTTATTGGTTGTAATGATTTTAAAGAGAATATTTTTATAAGAGTTTTTTTATATTAAAGAATCTTTAATTGTTAATGCATTCAAAAGTATATAATAATTTTTAATGAAATCAAAAATGTTACTGGTAAGAATATTTCAAACTTTCATACTATTTGAAAAGAAATTTTTGTTTCCAAAACATTCGCTCTTTTTGAATCATTTATCATTTACACAGTACAACATGTAGTGTCTCGGTTTGTCTGTGTCCTATTCTATTAATCCCAAGATAGAGTGTGTGTTTGTAATATCATCTAATATTCTATTCTGCTTTACTTACATGCTCTAAAGGAATTGACTATGAAGATATGACAAATTAATAGAAAATGTAAAAAATTTGCTTTAAAACGTTGGAATAAAACTGAAATATGGAATTTAATATTTTTGAAGTTATTTTTCTGTGAATTGAATTTTGTTGTATTCTAAGCCTATTCAAAAAAGAGCAGAAAATAAATTCCATCATTCAGTAGAAAATCTTAAATTCCTGCTAAATTATTTGAGTGGAATGTTTTTGAGTGAATTTTTGTATAAGCTGATATGATATTTGCAGCATGAGAGGGAGAGAGAGAATTTAAAACAAGTTAAAGAAAAAATATTTTACTCCAAATTAAAATTAAATCTATAGTGAAAAACTTTTTTAATTTTCGGTTTTTCTTTGAAATGTTAAAAGATCTTTCTAATTTATTATAAAACCAACAACGTTATCAGGCTCACTTATGAAAGATTATCAAAGAATAATTTTCATAACCTACTTTCCATTGTTTTAGTGATGTGTTTCACAAACTGCCATCAAAAATCACATGTCTCGAGTGAAAAAACGTGAGTTAGGAGAAAGTTTTTATTAACATTTTTT